>JAXCGZ010020897.1:0-25000 GCA_037179515.1 Halocaridina rubra | reverse complement strand
ATATATATATATATATATATATATATATATATATATATATATATATATATATATATATATGTATATATATATATATATGTGTGTGTGTGTGTGTGTGTGTGTGTGTGTGTGTGTGTGTGATTACCTAATTGTGATTACCTAATTGTGTTTACGGGAAAGAGCCCAAAGCTCGTATCTTCCGTCTCCTCATCGGTTCCATTTTAGACTTAGTGATACTTATCGTACCTGTCCTTAAAACTATGGATTGAGATAGCATTAACTACCTCCTCGCTTAGCCAATTCCAATTATCAACTACTCTTACACTGAAAAAGTATTTCCTTACATCCTGCAAAGAAGTTTTCTTACGAAGCTTCAAACTATGACATCTAGTTCTAGAGCCAGCCATATCAAAATATCGATCCCTATCCACTCTATCATAACCATGAAGGAATTTAAAGACTGTCACCATATCCCCCCTCACTCTTCTAGCTTCCAGTGATGGTAAGTCTAATTCCCTCAGCCTCTCATCATAACTGAGATTGCGTATTTCTGGCACCAGTTTCGTGGCATGTCTCTGAAATTTTTCAAGCTTAGCTATGTGCTTTTTCAAGTGCGGATTCCAAAAGGGGGCTGCATATTCGAGTTTTGGCCTCACATAGGTTACATAAATATTTCTGAACATTTCCTTGTCCATCTGCCTGAAGGCTACCCTTACATTTGATAAGAATGCATATGCTGCCCTTACTATGCCATTTATATGTATTTCTGGAGACAAATCTGCCAGTATGTTTACTCCTAGATCTCTCTCATGTTCTGTCTCTTGAAGTTGTACTCCAGCCACCGAGTAGTCAAGCTTGGGCCTTCTTGCACTTGTACCCATTCTCATTACCTTACATTTTGAAGAATTGAATTTCATTAGCCACTTTCCTGACCACTCATGCAGATTATTTAGATCCTCCTGAAGTTCTCTACCATTGTTCTCGTTTTTTTCTTTCTTCACAATCTTTGCATCATCTGCAAACATATTCATGAATGAATTTACAGACTCTGGTAGGTCATTTACATATACAAGGAACAAAAGTGGCCCTAAACTTGAACCCTGTGGAACTCCACTACTAACTCTTCTCCATTCAGACACTGAGTGTCTTACTCTAACCCTCTGTTCCCTTCCTTCTAAGTAAGTTTTAATCCATTCCAAAACATTTCCACCTATTCTACCCATTGACTGCAGCTTCCTAATAAGTCTCCCATGTGGAACAGTGTCAAACGCTTTCTGGAAGTCTAGGAAAATGCAATCTGCCCAGCCCTCTCTTTCCTGTAAGATTTGGATTACCTCATCATAAAATTCTAATAAGTTTGTTACTGTTGATCTACCTTCTCTGAAGCCATGTTGCCTCACTGACAAAAAGTTGAAGGATTCCAAGTGAAGAGAGATATGTTTCCTTAGTAGTTTCTCCATAACTTTGCAAATTATGCTGGTCAAGGAAACTGGTCTATAGTTCAGAGCCGTATCCCTCCTTCCCTATTTGAAGATAGGTATCACATTTGCTTGTTTCCAGCATCTTGGAATCTCCCCCGACTCCAGTGACTCCTTACATATGATACTTAGTGCCACTGATATTGTGTTTGCGCATTTTTTAAGCACATGAGGGGATATGTCATCAGGACCTGTAGCTTTATGAACATCTAAATCCATCAGCGCTTTGCATACCTCTGTGGCTGTAAGGTTGATGTTCTCTAATACCGGCCCTTGAGCTTCTATCACTGCAATCTGAGGGGGTGGGGTATTTTCTACTGTAAATACTGACTGAAAATCCTTGTTCAATTCTTTGCAAATCTCTTCATCCGTCTCAGTGATGCTTCCATCCGCTCTCTTTAGCCTTAAAACCTGTTCTTTTACCTTCAGTTTTCCTCTGATAAAGCTGTGGAAAAGCTTGGGATTTTCTTTAGCCTTCCTGGTGATGTCCCTCTCATAGTCTCTCTATGCCTCTCTCCTTTTACTTAGGTAGTCATTTCTTGCTCTTTTGTAGGTTTGCCAGGCATTTATGTTTTTTCTCCTCCTATACGTTGTGTGTGTGTGCTTACCTAATTGTGATTACCTAATTGTGTTTATGGGAAAGAGCCCAAAGCTCGTATCTTCCCGTCTCCTCATCGGTTCCATTTTATACTTAGTCATACTTATCATACCTGTCCTTAAAACTATGGATTGAGATAGCATTAACTACCTCCTCGCTTAGCCAATTCCAATTATCAACTACTCTTACACTGAAAAAGTATTTCCTTACATCCTGCAAAGAAGTTTTCTTACGAAGCTTCAAACTATGACCTCTAGTTCTAGTGCCAGCCATATCAAAATATTGAACCCTATCCACTCTGTCATAACCACGAAGGAATTGAAAAACCGTCACCATATCCCCCTTCATTCTTCTAGCTTCGAGAGATGGTAAATTTAAGTCCCTCAGCCTCTGCTCCTAACTGAGAATGTGTATTTCTGGCACAAGTTTCGTAGCATGTCGCTGAACTTTTTCCAGCTTACTTATGTGCTTTTTCAAGCATGGATTTCAAAAGGGGGCTGAATATTCAAGCTTTGGTCTCATATAGGCTACATAAATATTTCTGAACATTTCCTTGTCCAGTGCATGAAGGTTACCCTTACATTTGCTAAGAAAGCACATGCTGCTCGTACTATGCCATTTATATGCACTCCCGGAGACAAATCTGCCAGTATGTTTACTCCTAGATCTCTCTCATTCTCCGTCTCTTGAAGTTTTGCTGCTGCTATTGACTACCCAAGCTTGGGTCTTCTCACATTTATACCCATTCTCATTACCTTACATTTTGAAGTATTGAATTTCATTAGCCACTTTTCTGACCACTAATGCAGATTATTTAGGTCTTCCTGAATTTCTCTATCACTGCTCTCGTTTATTACTCTCTTCACAATCTTTGCATCATCTGCAAGCATATTTATGAATGAATTTACGGATTTTGGTAGATCATTTACAAATACAAGGAAGAAAAATGGACCTAAAACTAAACACTGTGGAACCCCAAAACTAATCATTTTCCATTCAGACACTGAGTATCTTACTCTAACCTTCTGTTCCCTTCCTTCTGAGTAAATTTTTATCCATTCCAAGACATTTCCATCTTTTCTCGCCATTACTTGTAGCTTCTTAATAAATTTCCCATTTGGGACCGTATCAAATGCAATATGGAAGTCTAGGAATATGCAATTTGACCAACCCCCTCTATCCTGTTAGATCCGACTTACCTCATCATAAAATTTTAATAAGTTTGTTACTGTTGATCTTCCTTCTCTGAAAACATGTTGCCTCATTGATTTCTATCTCTTCAATCTTAGGGGGTAGAGTATTTTCTGATGTAATTTTTGACCGAAAATCTTTGTTCAATTCCTCGCAGATCTCTTTATCTGTCTCAGCAATGCTTTCATCCACTCTCTTTAAATTTAAAACCCCTCTGATAAAGCTGTGGAAAGTTTGGAATTTTATTTATCATTCCTGGTGATATCCCTTTCATAGTCTTTCTCTGCCTCTCTTCTTTTACATAGGTAATCATTTCTTAATCTTTAATAATTCTGCCAGTCATTTATGCTTTTTCCTTTCCTATGCCTTTTCCAGCATTTGTCTCTCCAATCCCTAGCTCTCTTAAACTCATTATTGAACCATTTTCATCTGGTATGAGCAACTCTTATTTTGGTGAAAGTTATGCAACAATTTACTATTTTCCCATATTCCTCACAAAAGATGTCATACATTTCTTGTACAGATTTGTTGTTAAATAAGGTCCTCCAGTCATTGGATATTTCCTCCTTGTGTCCTTCTCAGCGCCTCTACTTTCAAGCAAAATATCTTCGATGGCATTCTCCATCAACAACACACAGTGATAATTCTTTCTAAGTGGTGGTTCATACAAATTTTTTTCAATATCAAACACATTATCTATGAATACTAGATCAAGCAGCGGGCTCACCCCCACCCCTGGCTCTCGTTGGTTCCAGTGCATGTTTGTGTATGAATTTTCCTTGTGCGCAATTTAGGAATCTTGCCCCAAATGAGTCCTCCCCACTGTGTGGGCCAAGATTCAATCTATCTCTTTATAATTGATATCTCCCTTAATCAAAATCCTTCATTTTCTCTCCCGTGCAATGTTAACAACTGAGTTTATGACTTTGATAGTACCTATAGGTCATTCCACATATCTTTTAGCCTATGTTGGTTCCTTTGTGGGTTATATAAAACAGTTATTATAATGCTCTCTGACCCGATATTTATGCGGGCAACAAGGAATTCCTTGAACTGACTTTCTATGGCAAGGTTTATTTCTTACAATCTGAAATCTTTCACTCATGAGCAACGCTATCCCTCCACCAGTTCTCTCAGATCTTTCAACTCCTAATATTCTGAAGACCTTAGGAAAAACTGTGTCACTGTTTATGTCCTTACTTAACTTAGTCTCCGAAACTGTTACTATATCTGCCTTACTGTTGTGAATTCTATCTTTTAATTCTACTCCCTTACCAGCTAATCCATCAGCATTTGTGTACAGCAATCTTAATGAGGCCACATCTCCTGATTCTCTATCATTATCTTTTTTATCTCCCCTTTGTCTGGAAGATCTCTGAATGGATATTTTTTCTCTCTTCTTCAATTTTTTCCTCATTTATCCTTCTAGCCTATTACAACAAGTTTTTGATCCTTTCCATTTCTTCCTGTGTGCTGTATGGTCTAATGAACAGTTTTTAATTCTTGAAGGTCTCTTGGGCTATATGTGTATGTGTGTGTGCGTGTGTGTGATTACCTAATTGTGATTACCTAATTGTGTTTACGGGAAAGAGCCCAAAGCTCGTATCTTCCCGTCTCCTCATCGGTTCCATTTTATACTTAGTCATACTTATCATACCTGTCCTTAAAACTATGGATTGAGATAGCATTAACTACCTCCTCGCTTAGCCAATTCCAATTATCAACTACTCTTACACTGAAAAAGTATTTCCTTACATCCTGCAAAGAAGTTTTCTTACGAAGCTTCAAACTATGACCTCTAGTTCTAGAGCCAGCCATATCAAAATATCGATCCCTATCCACTCTATCATAACCATGAAGGAATTTAAAGACTGTCACCATATCCCCCCTCACTCTTCTAGCTTCCAGTGATGGTAAGTCTAATTCCCTCAGCCTCTCATCATAACTGAGATTGCGTATTTCTGGCACCAGTTTCGTGGCATGTCTTTGAACTTTTTCAAGCTTAGCTATGTGCTTTTTCAAGTGCGGATTCCAAAAGGGGGCTGCATATTCGAGTTTTGGCCTCACATAGGTTATATAAATATTTCTGAACATTTCCTTGTCCATGTGACTGAAAGGCTACCCTTACATTTGATAAGAATGCATATGCTGCCCTTACTATGCCATTTATATGTATTTCTGGAGACAAATCTGCCAGTATGTTTACTCCTAGATCTCTCTCATTTTCTGTCTCTTGAAGTTGTACTCCAGCCACCGAGTAGTCAAGCTTGGGCCTTCTTGCACTTGTACCCATTCTCATTACCTTACATTTTGAAGTATTGAATTTCATTAGCCACTTTCCTGATCACTCATGCAGATTATTTAGATCCTCCTGAAGTTCTCTACCATTGTTCTCGTTTTTTACTTTCTTCACAATCTTTGCATCATCTGCAAACATATTCATGAATGAATTTACAGACTCTGGTAGGTCATTTACATATACAAGGAACAAAAGTGGCCCTAAAACTGAACCCTGTGGAACTCCACTACTAACTCTTCTCCATTCAGACACTGAGTGTCTTACTCTAACCCTCTGTTCACTTCCTTCTAAGTAAGTTTTTATCCATTCCAAAATATTTCCACCTATTCTAGCCATTGCTTGCAGCTTCCTAATAAGTCTACCAAGTGGAACAGTGTCAAACGCTTTCTTAGAAGTCTAGGAATATGCAATCTGCCCAGCCCTCTCTTTCCTGTAAGATTTGGCTTACCTCATCATAAAATTCTAATAAGTTTGTTACTGTTGATCTACCTTCTCTGAAGTCATGTTGCCTCACTGACAAAAAGTTAAAGGATTCCAAGTGAAGAGAGATATGTTTCCTTAGTAGTTTCTCCATAACTTTGCAAACTATGCTGGTCAAGGAAACTGGTCTATAGTTCAGAGCCGTATCCTTCCTTCCCTTTTTGAAGATAGGTATCACGTTTGCTTGTTTCTAGCATCTTGGAATCTCCCCCGACTCCAGTGACTCCTTAAATATGATACTTAGTGCCACTGATAATGTGTTTGCGCATTTTTTAAGCACATGAGGGGATATGTCATCAGGACCTGTAGCTTTATGAACATCTAAATCCATCAGCGCTTTGCATACCTCTGTGGCTGTAAGGTTGATGTTCTCTAATACCGGCCCTTGAGCTTCTATCACTGCAATCTGAGGGGGTGGGGTATTTTCTACTGTAAATACTGACTGAAACTCCTTGTTCAATTC
Organism: Halocaridina rubra; assembly: GCA_037179515.1. Classification (NCBI taxonomy): domain Eukaryota; kingdom Metazoa; phylum Arthropoda; class Malacostraca; order Decapoda; family Atyidae; genus Halocaridina; species Halocaridina rubra. The sequence goes on along the minus strand of JAXCGZ010020897.1, from coordinate 18,512 downwards.
TTTGCAGATCTCTTCATCTGTCTCAGTGATGCTTCCATCCTCTCTCTTTAGCCTTAGAACCTGTTCTTTTACCTTCAGTTTTCCTCTGATAAAGCTGTGGAAAAGCTTGGGATTTTCTTTAGCCTTCCTGGTGATGTCCCTCTCATAGTCTCTCTCTGCCTTTCTCATTTTACTTAGGTAGTCATTTCTTGCTCTTTTGTAGGTTTGCCAGGCATTTGTGTTTTTTCTCCTCCTATACCTTTGCCAGCATTTGTCTCTCCACTCCTTAGCTCTTTTACACCCATTATCGAACCATTTCTCTCTGGCATGAATTACACCTACTTTGGTGACAGGTATGCAGCAATCTACTATCTTCCCATATTTCTCACAAAAGATGTCATACATTTCTTGTAAAGATTTGTTGTAAAATAAGGTTCTCCAGTCAATAACTGCAAAAAGCTCATTCATTTTGATGTAATCTCCTTTCGGATAGTTCCTCCTCATGTCCTCAGTGCCTCTACTCTCAGGAAGAATATCTTCAATGATATACTCCATCAACAACACACAGTGGTCACTCTTTCCAATTGGTGGTTCATACTCAATTTTTTCAATATCCAACACATTATCTGTGAACACTAGATCAAGTAGTGATGGCTCATCCCCACCCCTGGCCCTTGTTGGTTCCATTACGTGTTGGTGTGTGTGTGTGTGATTACCTAATCGTGATTACCTAATTGTGTTTACGGGAAAGAGTCCAAAGCTCGTATCTTCCTGTCTCCTGATCGGTTCCATTTTGTACTTGGTGATGCTTATCATACCTGTCCTTAAAACTATGGATTGAGATAGCATTAACTACCTCCTCGCTTAGCCAATTCCAATTATCAACTACTCTTACACTGAAAAAGTATTTCCATACATCCTGCAAATAACTTTTCTTACGAAGCTTCAAACTATGACCTCTAGTTCTAGAGCCAGCCATATCAACATATCGATCCCTATCCACTCTATCATAACCATGAAGGAATTTAAAGACTGTCACCATATCCCCCCTCAATCTTCCAGCTTCGAGCGATGGTAAGTCTAATTCCCTCAGCCTCTCATCATAACTGAGATTACGTATTTCTGACACCAGTTTCGTGACATGTCTTTGAACTCTTTCAAGCTTAGCAGTGTGCTTTGTCAAGTGAGAATTCCAAAAGGGGGCTGCATTTTCAAGTTTTGGCCTCACATAGGTTATATAAATATTTCTCACCATTTCCTTGTCCATGTGCCTGAAGGCTACCCTTATATTTGATAAGAATGCATCTGCTGCCCTTACTATGCCATTTATATGTATTTCTGGAAACAAATCTGACAGTATGTTTACTCCTAGATCTCTCTCACTTTCTGTCTCTTGAAGTTGTACTCCAGCCACCGAGTAGTCAAGCTTGGGCCTTCTTGCACTTGTACCCATTCTCTCTACCTTACATTTTGAAGTATTGAATTTCATTAGCCACTTTTCTGACCACTCATGCAGACTATTTAGATCTTCCTGAAGTTCTCTACCATTGTTCTCGTTTTTTACTTTCTTCACAATCTTTGCATCATCTGCAAACATATTCATGAATGAATTTACAGACTCTGGTAGGTCATTTACATATACAAGGAACAAAAGTGGCCCTAAAGCTGTACCTTGTGGAAATCCACTATTAACTCTTCTCCATTCAGACACTGAGTGTCTTACTCTAACCCTCTGTTCCATTCCTTCTAAGTAAGTTTTTATCCATTCTAAGACTACAGCTGAAGGGTCTTGTGGACTTAAATAAGACTGTCCTGGACAGTTCGATGTTAAGTCTTCCTTCAGTTACGGTTCTCTTTCTATGCCTACATCAGCACCGAATATCTTGGATATTTATTACACATGTCTTATTATCGCTTCACATCTGACAAGTCACAACACTCCCCATCTCTGTTTCTCTTTTTGTTTTCTTCGTGTCCAGGCTTGATGAGGATAGATTTTTTTTTTTTTGGCCCATTCTGGTATCACAATCATTAAAAAAAAAAAGACATTTCCACCTATTCTAGCCATTGCTTGCAGTTTCCTAATAAGTCTCCCATGTGGAACAGTGTCAAACGCTTTCTGGAAGTCTTGGAATATGCAATCTGCCCAGCCCTCTCTTTCCTGTAAGATTCGGCTTACCTCATCATAACATTCTAATAAGTTTGCTACTGTTGATCTACCTTCTCTGAAGCCATGTTGTCTCACTGACAAAAAGTTGAAGGATTCCAAGTGAAGAGAGATTTGTTTCCTTAATAGTTTCTCCATAACTTTGCAAACTATGCAGGTAAGGAAACTAGTCTATAGTTCAGAGCTGTATCCTTCCGTCCGTATTTGAAGATAGGTATCACGTTTGCTTGTTTCCAGCATCTTGGAATCTCCCCTGACTCCAGTGACTTTTTAAATATGACCCTCAGTGCCACTGATATTGAGTTTGTGCATTTTTTAAGTACATGAGGGAATATATCATCAGGACCTGTAGCTTTATGAGCATCTAACTCCATCAGCGCTTTGCATACCTCTGTGGCTGTAAGGTTGATGTTCTCTAATACCGGCCCTTGAGCTTCTATCTCTGCAATCTGTTGGGGTGGGGTATTTTCTACTGTAAATACTGACTGAAACTCCTTGTTCAGTTTTTTGCAGATCTCTTCATCGGTCTCAGTGATGCTTCCATCCACTCTCTTTAGCCTTAAAACCTGTTCTTTTACCTTCAGTTTTCCTCTGATAAAGCTGTGGAAAAGCTTGGGATTTTCTTTAGCCCTCCTGGTGATGTCCCTCTCATAGTCTCTCTCTGCCTCTCTTCTTTTACTTAGGTAATCATTTCTTGCTCTTTTGTAGGTTTGCCAGGCAATTATGTTTTTTCTCCTCCTATACCTTTTCCAGCATTTGTCTCTCCACTCCTTAGCTCTTTTACACTCATTATCAAACCATTTCTCTCTGGCATGAATTACACCTACTTTGGTGATAGGTATGCAGCAATCTACTATCTTCCCATGCTTCTCACAAAAGATGTCATACATTTCTTGTACAGATTTGTTGTAAATAAGGTTCTCCAGTCAATAACTGCAAAAAGCTTATTCATTTTGATGTAATCTCCTTTCGGATAGTTCCTCCTCATGTCCTCAGTACCTCTACTTTAAGGCAGAATATCTTCAATGATATACTCCATTAACAACACGCAGTGGTCACTCTTTCCAATTGGTGGTTCATACTCAATTTTTTCAATATCCAACACATTATCTGTGACTACTAGATCAAGTAGTGATGGCTCATCCCCACCCCTGGCCCTCGTTAGTTCCATTACATGTTGGTGTAGGAAATTCCCTTGTACGCAATCTAGGAATCTTGCTCCGAATGAGTCCTCACCAATCTATCTCTTTATGATTAAAATCTCCCATACTCAAAATCCTACATTTTCTCTCCTGTGCCATGTTAACAACTAAGTTTATAACTTCAATAGTACCTATATGACTTTCCTCATAAGCTTCTAGCCTATTCTGGTTCCTTGGTGAGTTATATACAACAGTTATTATATTGCTCTCTGACCCAGTATTTATGCGAGCAACAAGAAATTCCTTGAACTCACTTTCTATAGCCAAGTTTATTTCTTCAACTTGAATCCTTTCACTTATGAGCAGTGCTATCCCTCCACCAGTCCTCTCAGATCTTTCAACCCTTAATATTCTGAAGTCCTTAGGAAAAACTGACACTGTTTATGTCCTCACTCAGCTTAGTCTCTGTAATTGCTACTATATCTGCCTTACTGTTGTGAATCCTATCTTTTTGTTCTACTGCCTTACCAGCTAATCCATCAGCATTTGTGTATAACAATCTTAATGAGGCCCCATCCCATGATCTTCTGTCATTATCTTCTTTATCTCCCCTTTGTCTGGAAGAACTCTGAAATTAAATTTTTTTTTCTCTTCTTCATTTCTTTCCTCATTTAACCTTCTAGCCTCTTGCAACAAGTTTTTTATCTTTCCCATCTTTTCCTGTGTTCTGTATCATCTAATGAACACTTCTTTGAATTTTTGAAGGTCTTTTAGACTTTTTTCTCATCAATATTTCTCTACATGTTTCCCCTCTCTCAAAGGTTACTTTTGTTGGTCTCTGCTTTCCTTCCCTCGAATATTTGCCTAGTTGGTGAATGTTTACAATATCCTCAGGACCACAAACTACTCCAAGCTTTCTTATCAGGTGTGGTGTGTGTGTGTGTGTGTGTGTGTAAAATTACCTAACTGTAATTACTTAATTGTGCTTACGTGAAAGAGCCCCAAGCTCGTAACTTCCCATCTCCTGATCTGTTCCATTTTGTACTTAGTGATACTTATTATACTTGTCCTTAAAACTATGGAGTGAGTTAGCATTAACTATCTCCTCGCTTAGCGAATTCCAGTTATTAATTATGTGTGCATGTATGTGTGTGTGTGTGTAAATGGTAAGAATGAAAGAGAGAAAAGATAGAATGAGTGTAATGCAATTAAAAAATATTATAAGTTGAAAGATAAAAATAGACGAAATAAATCAAGTAATGAATAAAAAGATTAATGAGTTTCATATACAGTTAAGAATATAAAATAAAGCAAGCAAGATGAAAAAAAGAAATTGAAAATAAAAAAACCTAAGCAATAGTAAAAGCAATAATAATGTAAATAAAACTACAATCGATAACTAAAGGAGGAAAGAAGGATAAAAATAGAAAGAGGAAAATTAGATAAAAGCTGTGCTAAATATTTATAAAAAAAAAAAAAATTGCAAAAATGAACAAACTCAGTAATATACAAATAGCTGGTCGTTTTTTTTTTCACACGGATAATAATAATGATAATAATAATAATAATAATAATAATAATAATAATAATAATAATAATAATAATAATAATAATAATAAGAATAATAAGAATAATAATAATAATAATAATAATAAGAAGAAGAAGAAGAAGAAGAAGAAGAAGAAGAAGAAGAAGAAGAAGAAGAAGAAGAAGAAGAAGAAGAAGAAGAAGAAGAAGAAGAAGAAGAAGAAGAAGGAAGCAGAAAAATAAATGGATACAAATAGAAAAATGACCATTGAAAGAACTGAAATAATATGGAAAATACTAAAGAAAGGGATAAAAAAAAGAAAAACAATTGTAATAAAAAGATTTAACAATGAAAGTGAAATAGTGGAAATTATAATAAAATAAGATAAAGCATTCTAAAGAGTAAAACAAAGTAGAGCAAAAATTCAATCGTAATGGTACAATAATATATTAATAGTAAGACGAGAACAGAGGATTAGAACCAACAGATTAGAATAGATTTAAAAATAGATGATAATAATGTAATAGAACATAATACGAAAATAAGAAAAAAAGAATCGAAAGAATACAGTTGAAAAGCCAAAGATAGATGAAAGGGAAATAAAATAGTAATAAACAAGAGTAATGAATAAAGTAAATGAAATTATTTTGTTTTTAAATCTTGGGTCAACTTACTTGGTTTGAATGAGACAGAAATATTTTGTGAAGGTGGTCAGACTGGCCCAGAGTTGCGGTTCCTGACAGTATTCGGCCGGCCGACATCTGCCCACCTCTTTATGGAGAGTGTAACACATCTGATACATCAAATTGGGAGGCTGCAAAAATCACAATCAAAGGAACGCTAAAAGAAGGATGTGAATGAATGCCCTGGAAAATGAAGGACTTTTCTCCTCAGGTACCAACAACTGTGACACTCCCTGAGGTATATGAACTTTGGAGGCGGCAACACAGAAAAATTAAAAAAAAAAATGAAATCATAAAGGTGATATTATATAATAATGATGTGAGAACAGAGGATATAACAAAATGATGAATTAGAATAAATTACAAAATAGATGATAGATATTTAACACAAAAATTTAGAAAAAAATCTAGTCGAAAGAATACATTTAAAAAGCCAAATATCAACCAGTATGAATAGGAATATTTCGTATCCTCCTTTCATCTAGAGTGACCACATCTGTTACAGCAGAGCCTAACTGAAGGAGTTACTCTCCCAGTACACAAAGTTTAGAGGCTCGAATACATAAAGCATACAACAAAAAGAGTAATTAATTTGATTGAATGGAAAATCTTCCCTTTTAGATTTAGTCGGATCTAGAACCTCAAATCACGTGACCATTCTCTGCCTAAGATGTTTTGACAATTGATTTGACTTCTTTGGACTTTTTATAAAAAAAAATTTAGCCCCCTGGTCCCTCCCAAAAATCCCGGCATTTTTTTCCAGCAGGCCAAAACCAAGATTGCCACCACAGCCATCATGAAAAATTAACTTTTGAACCGGAGCACCTAGATTCATGTATGAATATATTTTTATGGGTAAATTGAATATGAGGATTCCAATTCTTACATCAGTTTGCTGTTTTTACATCATTTTGACCCAAAAATACAAGATGGCCACAATTCGGTGGAGCGAAAATGTAACTTGAAAAGGAAAATCTATTATCATCAGTAAAGTCTGTTTGTCAGCTATATCTATCTGCCAATGTAACTGAAACTTCTGGAGGTGGCATATTGATTTAAGATAAATGTCACGTGGTATGGTCAAGGTTATTCAAATGCCATCTTCAAGGCAATATATAATAATCATGGAATTGAGGTCCTGGATCAACTGGTATAAAGTTAGTGAAAACCAAGCAGTTGGACGAGGTGAATAATATTTCTAGAGATGAGCTCCATGTGGGATGAGAGCATACACTGGCTGAGAGCTACATTGGCTGATTTTATTTCTATGAATGATACTTAGTCGTCTGACTATGTAATGAATGTTACTTAGTGAGACAAATCCTTTTTTTTTTTTTGTATAATATTCCCTCAAATAACATTTGTATTTCTTTTTTTCCACAGACTGGTATGATCCAACAAGAAAGCATGATGTGTGATGCCGTGTCCACTATTCCGTGTGTCCTCCAGTGTGGCAGGCCATGTGATGAAGTCATTGATTCTATTACCTCAACCGAAAAGTGGGAAAATCTCAAGACAAAGGCCCTGTTATGGAGGGGTCTTGACAAATTTGGAGACGTGTATGGCACTGTGGATTGGGATAAGGGTCCCGTCAGACAATATGTATATGATACATGTAGGTTAACCTTATCGAGTGGCAAGAAACTGGAAAAGACCATCAACAGACAGAGAAAATGGGAGGTCGATGAGAGCCAAGGTCAGTCTTCGTCTAAGTCTAATGATTGTTTCCCAGCTGCAGCTCCAGTCTAGGGCCAATCCATGATAAAACAAAATGTGTCTGGTGCTGTAAACCAGAGTCGCCCAAGCACCCAGAATCAAAGCTGACCCTAATTTCATATGATCAAGCTTGGGCAGCATTCAAACGCCACACAGTAGCCCTAGAAGATCAAATAATGAGAGACAGAATCAACTGTCTGATTGACTATGCAAATGATCAGCCCTATGCACTTGAAATCAGGTATCACCTCATATGCTGGTTAAAACATGTGCGTAGTTACCAGAAAATGAGTGAAGATGATAAACTCCCACGCATGCATAACGTAACTTTCCGTGAGGCTCAGACTATGTTCTTTGATCACAGCAGAAGAGTCATCTTTGAGGAACATGAGCTAAGGTCACTGCAGAGCCTCCTTCAAGACTACAAATCTATCATATCTCAGTATAGTTTCCCGGCATCTGGAATCAAGTCATCCTACATCAAAGACATCCTGACCCGAGAGCTTGGGGGCAAGATCGGTTTCCATTCCCGCCCTCAGAGGAACCAGAGTGACCTAGAATATGATGCATCTAGGGGTGGTACTTATGTCGAAGGAGCACTCTTCTCCATTGGTGTCAGCAGTGAGCAACTGGTGCATAATGTAGCTGAGCGGTTCAGAGATGACATCAAGACCATCAAACTCATCCCATGGCCACCAAGGATTGAGGAGCTACAGGATGAGGAAAAGCTCTCACCTCTCCTGGTACAGCTGCTGTCTGCTTTGCGGGGAAAGAAGGAGATAGATATTTCTCCAAGAACCCGCTGTCTCACTTCTTTCATCACACAGTATATTGCAAAGCGACCCTCCACTACTGCCATCAATGCCACCATCACCCTTCATGGGATTACTCGCAGCAAGGAAGTTGTTGACTCTTACTACAAGCTGGGCATGGGGATCAGCTGTTCTAATGTGCTTCTCCTGCCTGATGCTTGGACCATGCATAGACACAAGCGGTGTTCAGTCTGCCCTGATGAGATTGCTGGGGGGGTACCAGGCATCAGTGTCATTGATAATGATGACTTTCACAATGACACTTTGACAGGAGGGGGTACTGCACACCGCTGTAACTGGATGTTTCTGCAGCGTCTAGAACGTCTAGTACAGAAGGAAGATGATTCCACAGAGGATGAACGTGAATGCATTAATGATACTAAGAATGTGTCGTTGGTACTGACTGAGAAGGCAACTGAGATGCAGACAGTGATGCCATATAGGACCATCAAGATTAGTGAGCTTGCCATTCGGCCTAAGATAACTACTTTTTCAGCAAGTACAGGTTCGCAGTGCAAGCTGAGCGTTATTCATGCTCTTGCTCGCTTGGACATGAATGGTGACCGTCCTGATGCAAACAAGCAGACTACCCCTTCTTTCAGTGGGTTTCACGCTGGCTTGAATGTGGGAAAGGGGAAGAGCAAAGCTTATTTTCATACATCTTACAATTAACCAGGATGTTGTGAAGGATGTAATGGACGAGCTGTCTACCATTATTGTCATTAAGCACATGCCCATTGCCTCCCTAGTGGGAGATCTTCCAGTGTACATTCTCATCACCCAGCTCAAGGCTGAAAACCCAAACGATTTCCATGACATAGTGCTCTTTCTTGGTCCCTCTCATACACAGTGCATAATGATGAGCGCTATCTACAAGAGTTACAAAGGGGAGTGAGCTAGAAGAAGTACTTGTTGCAGGTGGAGTAATTGCCGATTGCTCTGTTGAACATGCACTGAAAGGCAAGCATTACAAGAGGGGGCTACGTTGCTTGAGGCTCATGTATGAGGCACTCATCAGTCAGCTGCATTTGACCTGGCAAATGAGGCTAAGGAGAACCTCGAAACTCTAAGAGATATGAGTCAATTCCAAGAATTCTGTGCTGATGCTCATGCAACCCTGCAGCATGATGTCAAACTTTAGACCCTCATCACAAATTTCTTCTACTAGGTGGAGGGTAGTGACATGGCAAACTACTGGAGGGACTTCTTGACCATGACGGCTGCTCTCATGTAGAATGTTCATGCAGTCCATATCTGCAACTGGGACAAGTATTTCAGCTCTCTGCATGCCATGTTGCCATGGATGATAGCATATGACAACAATAGATACGGAAGGCGGCTGCCAGATTTCTGGGCAATGCTGACAACTCTCCCTGCTGATCAGGTTGCCTTTTTTCAAACTGACTTCTCTCAGTCCATTACAGGCAACCCTTACTCCATTATGGCCTGGGACATGTGGATTGAGTGTACCACGAACAAGGGCAGCAAAATGAAGTTGGGCTGGCTCTGTATCCTTCAAAATGAGAGGCAGCTGCTGGTGCACTCCAGATATGTGAACAATGTGGCCCGGATTCGGGTGGCTCACAATGCCCTTGCTAACCAAAAATAAGCCAAAGGGAAGCACAAGGAATGTGGTCTGAGATGGATGCGAGAAGATGAACAGTGCGTGCAGAATCTGATCGCATGCATGAATGAGTTTGACTCATACCCATTTGACCCAGCCTAACCCTCTATACCCTACAGTCAGCCATGCCTGCCACTTATAAGCTTGTTGCAGACTTCAACTCAGCCCTTGCTGCAGGAGAAGAGAAATTGACCAACTTTTAGCGAGAAAGAGTGGCATACATGAGTGGCATACCCAAACCTCATATCTTCTAATCCTTTTCAAAAATTAAGTTTTTTGCTCCACCGAATTGTGGTTGTCTTGGGTTTTGGGGTCAAAATGATGTAAAAACATCAAACTGATGTCCGAATTGGAATCCTCATGGTCAATTTCTTCAGAAAAGTGTATTCATACATGAATCTAGGTGCACCAGTTCAACCATTAGTTTTTCATGATGGCGGTGGTGGCAATCTTGGATTTGGCCAGTTTGAAAAAATTGCCGGGATTTTTGGGAGAGTCCGGGGGGCTAAATTTTTTATAAAAGGTCCAAAGAGCCAAATCAATTGTAAAAACATCTTAGCCAGAGAATGGTCACGGAATTGAAGTTCTAGACCCACCTATTGGCCTTAGTGGGAGCCAGTAGTAGGGGGCTTTTAATCAAACGTCTTAAAGGCTCAAAAGAATAAAAGTTATCACGGGGATCTTGATTTCCTCTTTGTCAAGAGAAGCCACAACTGTCACAAAAGAACCGCATAGAAGTGTTTTAGTTGTCTCTCTAACTGTTTAAAAGAAATATTTAAATGTTGATGATGAGGAGAGTCCATTTTTAATCAATGGGATTCATTTCTGCATACAGGGTGGCCACAACGGTCACACATCTACGTGTGGTGTTGTTAGTTTTACTTTTAGATATTTCAAAGCGACCAACTTGACAGGAAGGATTATATTATAATTTTGAGAATCCTCATATCTTTAAACACGTATAAGATGCAATGAACAATTGATGAAGGGGGAGGTCAGGAATGGGAGCAAGATTTGGAAATTCTTTTGTTCATCGAGAGAGAGAGAGAGAGAGAGAGAGAGAGAGAGATATTTGTTACCTTGCTTCGAGCAGCTCGTTTTGAAACATTGTGTAGTTCTTTGTAGGCTTGTTGAACGAGATCTGTGCGAAAAATTAAAAAAATAGATAAGTAAATAAATGATTGAATAAATTCATAACTAGATAAGTGGATATATTGATGATATTAATTACTTCTTACAATATCAACAAATAAACAAACAATTATTTCCATTCATCCAATGGCTGGTCCGCTACAAAACTAAGAATACACTTATAAGTAGACACGTAACTGAGCTAATAAGTAAGTGGGTGATGCATGCATACACTCAAAGTGAAAAGAAATACAGCTTTCCTACAAAATTAAAACTACCTTGAAATAACAGATGTATTTACAATTACCAATAAACAATGAATAATCAGATAACTGAGTAAAGCATATGCATCATAGTAATAATAATAGCAAATATTATTAATGATAATAATAATAATAATAATAATAATAATAATAATAATAATAATAATAATAATAATAATAATAATAATAATAATAATAATAATAGTAGTAGTAGTAGTAGTAGTAGTAGTAGTAGTAGTAGTAGTAGTAGTAGTAGTAGTGTCGTAAAGTAATTTTAATTAAGAAGTGTAACAAAACAAAGACCATGTGGTGTCAGGGGTACTCAAGTGGCGTGATCGATATTTCCAGTATGGTTTTCTGGGCAGGATGTGTGTCTACAGAAAGATGACAAAGATCTATGGTTCAACCCATAGGCCTCTCACACCTCAGAAATGTCACACAGTTTTGGGTCGTTCCCACGAGAGCCGAAGACCAATACCTACATGTACATACCTACATGCATCTGTGAAAATACACATATAGGCACTCCTTGTGTCCGATTGGCCTTCTTGTAACCACGCCCCTAACACTACATGTAATGGGTGATAACTCCCTTTTCACTGGAAGCCTATTGGTGGAGGCTGTCCAAGCATACCACGCCCTGCCATCTTGGTGATACAAGAAAGTCAGAAGCAGTGAGAGAGTCAAGCAGTTAGAGTTTGTACAGGGCACGAATAAGATCTTAGATTTTACCCTAAGGGGACGGGGAGTATTGAGGTGTAGAATAAATGTAGAACTAAATAAATTATATGTTAAGCAGTCTGTGCATATCTGTTATCACCTTGCACGCTATAATTTTAGTCATAGTATATAACAATACGGCATTGGTGGCATACTGGCGAATGCACCTCTGCGACTTCTGGTCCGTATAAAGAACAACTATACGACAGTAGCAGTAGTAGTAGTAGTAGTAGTAATAGTAGTAGTAGCAGTAGTAGTAGCAGAAGTAGTAATAATTGAAAGTAAATAATAAGTAAATTGCATATATTTATATCAGTTCTTACTGATAAAAATTGGGTCTGTCCTTCTCGTCTTCCTACCTCAAACAAGTCTTCATTTTCGGACTTATCCATTGCCAACTTCTATCTCTTGTTCCAATTTCCAAATGTTGTTAAAAGGTTTCATCCGACATTATAATACCTGTCATATGTCTCCCCTTTATTCTCTAATCACACCTGATTAATTAGAAAGTATATTTACCGTCTGGAGCACAAAGGACTTCACCAATTAAAAGTAAGAAAAGAAATGGGAGCCCCACGCCACAGGAACTGCATGTTCTCTTCGATATCATGCTGGGGAAAAAGAAAGTTATTATTATTATTATTATTTTTATTATTATTATTATTATTATTATTATTATTATTATTATTATTATTATTATTATTATTATTATTATTATTATTATTATTATTATTATTATCATTAATTTAGTCGTCACCGTGGCTCAAGTGGTAGCGTCCGCGACTCTGAGGCGGCAGGTCGAGGGTTCACGCCCCGTCACGGTCTGAGGTTAGCAAAGGCATGGACTCAGGGTAAGGATGTACGTCTACCAAAACAAGTCCTTCGCAAGAAGGCAACCGTCCTACCCTTGGTAGAAAAGGGAGTCCGTGACGTAAAGCCGGAACAACAGAACATTATTATTATTATCATCATTATTATTATTATTATTATTATTATTATTATTATTATTATTATTATTATTATTATTATTGTTGTTGTTGTTGTTGTTGCTGCTGTTGTTGTTATTATTATTACTATTACTATTATTATTATCATTATTAATACTATTTATGCTATTATTATTATTATTATTATTATTATTATTATTATTATTATCAATATTAATACTATTATTATTATTGTTATTATTATTATTATTATTATTATTATTATTATTATTATTATTATTATTATTATTAGTATTATTATTATTATTATTATTATTATTATTATTATTATTAGTATTATTATTATTATTATTATTATTATTATTAAAGTATCCATAGGCAAACCTAGTAATATCTCATACTATTAGATATAGTTTTGAAAATGGGATTTGACTTAAGAAATCTCATTAACATTCGATAAGATTATTCCAGCCCTCAAACACAAAGCCATTACAATACTTGCCTCCCAGTACAAAAAAAAGAAGGCATTGTTAATATTTTGTTTTTAACTTGTGGCTCTTCCCATGTGCATCGAGTGGCTATTTCTCATTAGACTCTACAACCTTTGAGGTCCTTTCGCCCTTGTTCCACTCGGAAGACTCATAAAAATTATTCGGTACTATTGTAATATTCTGTCTATACTTCACTATCTGTAATCTATTTTTCCTTGCTCTACCTAACCGAACTTAACCTAACCTAACTCACCAGGTTAGGTTAGGGTACAACAGACGCCAGATAGTAAGGTAGACGCAATACGACAATAACATCAAGTATTCTTTTCAATTTAATAATAAATACGATAGACTCAAAAGTTTCGACAAACTGTGCGAAACGAATATATATATATATATATATATATATATATATATATATATATATATATATATATATATATATATATATATATATATATATATATATATATATATATATATATATATATATATTCAACATGTAGCAGGTTGGCCCACTACAGGGTTTTTTGAATTTAAATAGGGGTGTCCAGGACATTTCGATGTTAAGTCTTCCTAAAATTACGGTTCTTTTTCTATGCCTACGTCAACACTGAATATTCTTGGATATTTGTTACACACCTCATATTATCCCTTCACATCTGACAAGTCATTACTCTCCATTTCTGTTTCTCTTTATTATATATATTCTTCGTGCCCAGACCTGATGAAGGCTGTTTTAGTTTATTATTTTTTGGCCGTTCTGGTGTCACAATCATAAATATATATATATATATATATATATATATATATATATATATATATATATATATATATATATATATATATATATATATATATATATATATATATATATATATATATATATATATATATATATATATATATATATATATATATGAACCATTTTTTACCCCGACCGGGACTCGAACCTAGGACTTATGATTACTAAGTCAAGGCGCTACCACTACACCACAGAAGGTTAAAAGGAATCCAACCTTATAGCTTATATCTGCTATACTTAGGAATGAACGCATTCTAACTGAATGCCACTATGTTCATATTACAGATTCCCCAACCTCACTAGTGGCTTCATTTTAGCATTTAATTCAATTCCCAATCTCATTCGGGCCATGAAATAATCAATTAAGCACATTACATATGTGAAAACATGAATCTTTTTTTTTACCCCGACCGGGACTCGAACCTAGGACTTATGATTACTAAGTCAAGGCGCTACCACTACACCACAGAAGGTTAAAAGGAATCCAACCTCATAGCTTATATCTGCTATACTTAGGAATGAACGCATTCTAACTGAATGCCACTATGTTCATATTACAGATTCCCCAACCTCACTCGTGGCTTCATTTTAGCATTTACTTCAATTCCCAATCTCATTCGGGCCATGAAATAATCAATTAAGCACATTACATATTTGAAAACATGAATCATTTTTTACCCCGACCGGGACTCGAACCTAGGACTTATGATTACTAAGTCAAGGCGCTACCACTACACCACAGACGGTTAAAAGGAATCCAACCTCATAGCTTATATCTGCTATACTTAGGAATGAACGCATTCTAACTGAATGCCACTATGTTCATATTGCAGATTCCCCAACCTCACTCGTGGCTTCATTTTAGCATTTAATTCAATTCCCATGGCCCGAATGAGATTGGGAATTGAATTAAATGCTAAAATGAAGCCACGAGTGAGGTTGGGGAATCTGTAATATGAACATAGTGGCATTCAGTTAGAATGCGTTCATTCCTAAGTATAGCAGATATAAGCTATAAGGTTGGACTCCTTTTAACCTTCTGTGGTGTAGTGGTAGTGCCTTGACTTAGTAATCATAAGTCCTAGGTTCGAGTCCCGGTCGGGGTAAAAAATGATTCATGTTTTCACATATGTAATGTGCTTAATTGATTATATATATATATATATATATATATATATATATATATATATATATATATATATATATATATATATATATATATATATATATATATATATATATATATATATATATATATATATATATATATATATATATATATATATATATATATATATATATATATATATATATATATATATATATATATATATATATATATATATATATATATATATATATATATATATATATAAATATATATATATATATATATATATATATATATATATATATATATATATATATATATATATATATATATATATATAAATATATATAATTCTACTTATCTGAATGCTGCAGTTTTTAATAGTTGTGCAAATTAGACCTTATATTCTCAACATACTTACCATGGCTTCATACTTTATATGAATGATCTCGAATTAGAAGAATTTTATGAATGATGAAAGTCAATTTTACGTAGAAAAAATCAGTAATACTTTTGTTCTCTTCCTTTTCCAATGATCTTTTCCACTCTCATGTGAAGTAGCTAAATTATATCGGTTTTTCAACGATTTTAAGAACACATCTTTTTTTCATCTTGAAGGTTGAATCTTCATTGAAAGTAGTTTTTTTTTTTCTTCACCCATCAACTAGTATACGTAATGAAAGATGTTTTTTTTTAAACATGCGCCCTCAAATGAAATAGCATAAAAAAATGCTTTGCATAATTAAAAAAAAAGAAATATATATATATATATATATAATATATATATATATATATATATATATATATATATATATATATATATATATATATATATATATATATATATATATATATATATATATGTATATGTATATATATATATATATATATATATATATATATATATATATATATATATATATATATATATATATATATATATATATATATATATATATATATACACATACTGTAGATACTGAATTTTCATCGAATTTATTTTCTATATCTTAATATTGCTTAAATTTGCATCACGTAGTTTTTTTAAGTTATTATTATTGAGAGCGTTAGGAAGGACATCCAGCCTTAATTCCCTTTTTACAATATGTGTGTGTCCACCCCCATATTGTGGACTAATTGTGACACACTGATCGAAAATTTTTATTATCAAGTAAAGCAAAAAGGGCAGGTAACAAGGCTTCATTATCCCTTCAAGTCTGTAGCCCTTGGTAAAATCAATTTCCTGCCCTTCGATTCCCTATCTCACTTAGCTGGCTGCTACGATGCACAAATG
This sequence comes from Halocaridina rubra, assembly GCA_037179515.1. Taxonomy (NCBI): domain Eukaryota; kingdom Metazoa; phylum Arthropoda; class Malacostraca; order Decapoda; family Atyidae; genus Halocaridina; species Halocaridina rubra. The sequence goes on along the minus strand of JAXCGZ010020897.1, from coordinate 2,099 downwards.
GGATTTTTATTCTACATCATTCTTGGAGGAAAATCTTTCAATAAGCTACTAATAGGCTTACCTCTAGAGTCACTTTGACGGTCTCCTGTTCACAACTGAGTCCTTCTTGTATTTGCTGTTCTTCTTATACCTTATTGCAATGCTAGGTAGGGTTACTCGCTCTATTTTTTTTATAATATTATTAAAGTCAATTTAAAGTTCAAACTTTGTTGGAAATACTATTCTTGGTTTCCAGTTTGTGTATATATGACTTTTTATCTATATTTTGTTGATTATAGTATCAGTGTTAGTGTGTCTTATTATCAAAATTTGTTGAGTGATAAAAAACGATTCCTTATCAGTAATTGTGTCTTTAGTCACGAGGAAGAAAATTAGTATTGGTTCTCGATTGCAAACACTATTTTATCTTGCTTACAAATACCTTGATTGAAAAGCATATGCAAGGACTTGTTTTCAAGACATACAGGATGGACCAAAGGTACTCGCTCGTAGGTGTAGAGTTTTCACCAGGTGTGCCAGTACTTGTTTGTTTTTTTATATTAGAGTCCGAGAACGTCCAGATTTTAGTGCATCAACAATTTAACTCGATTGCGGCCATTGGGTAATTACCTAATTGTGTTACGGGGAAGAGCCCTATGCACGTAACTCCCCGTCTTCAGGTCGGTTTCATTATTATCCTCAATAATACTTCTCATATTTCTCCATAAAACTATGAATTGATTTAGCATTATCTACCTCCTTTCTTAGCGAATTCCAATCATCAACTATTCTTACACATAAAACGTATTTCCTTACTTCCTGCAAAGAAGTTTTCTTACGAATTTTCAAACTGTGACTTCTAGTTCTAGAGCCAGTCATATCAAAATTTCGATCTGTATCCACTCTTTCAAAACCATGAAGGAATTTAAAAACCGTCACCATATCCTCCCCCATTCTTCTATCATCGAGTGATGGTAAGTCTAATTCACTCAGCCTCTCCTCATAACTAATATTGCGCATATCTGACACTAGTTTCGTGGCAAATCTTTTAACTTTTTCCGGCTAATATATATATGCTTTTTCAAGTAAGGATTCCTAAAGGGTGCTGCATATTTTAGCTTTGGCTGACATAAGTTAAATCAATATTTCTGTACATGTCCTTGTCCATGTGTCTGAAGGCTACCCTTTCATCGCTAAGAAAGAATATGCAATCCATACTATGTCAATTAAAAGCATTTCAAGAAACAAATCTGCAAAAAAATTTCATTCCAAGATCTCTCTCATTCTCCGTCTCTTGAAGTTCTGAACCTGCTATTAAGTATCCAAGCTTGTATGATACTTATCAAACTTGTCCTTAAAACTATGGTTTGAGTTTGCATTAACTACCTCCTCGCTTAGCCAATTCTAATCATCAACTACTCTTACACTAAAGAAGTACTTCCTTACATCCTGCAAACAAGACTTCTTACGAAGCTTCTAACTGTGACCTTTAGCTCTAGTGCCAGCCATATCAAAATATCGATCCCTATCCACTTAGTCGAAACCATGAAGGAATTGAAAAATTGTCACCATATCCCCCACATTCTTCGAGCTTCAAGTGATGGTAAGTCTAAATCCCTTAGTCGCTCCTCATAACTGAGATTGCGTATTTCTGGCACCAGTTTTGTAGCATGTCTTTGAGCTTTATCCAGCATATTTATGTGTTTTTTTCAAGTGTGGATTCCAAAGGGGGGTTGCATATACAAGCTCTGGCTTTACTAATAGTTACTTAAATAATTCTGAACATATCCTTGTCCATGTGTCTGAAGGCTACCCTTAAATTTACTAAGAAAGCATATGCTGCTCTTATTATGTCATTTACATGCACTTCCTGAGACAAATCTGCCAGTATGTTAACTGCTAGATCTCTCTTATTCTCTGGTTCTTGAAGTTCTGCTCCTTCTAATGAGTATCCAGGTTTGGGCCTTCTCGCACTTGTACCCATTCTGATTCCCTTACATTTTGAAGTATTGAATTTCATTAGCCACTTTCCTGACCACTCATGGAGACTACTTAGATCTTCCTGAAGTTCTCTACCATTGTTCTCGTTTCTTACTTTCTGTACTATCTTTGCATCATCT
>JAXCGZ010020896.1:127500-130617 GCA_037179515.1 Halocaridina rubra | reverse complement strand
TATCTATCTATCTATCTATCTATCTATCTATCTATATATATATATATATATATATATATATATATATATATATATATATATATATATATATATATATATATATGTGTGATTACCTAATTGTGATTACCTAATTGTGTTTACGGGAAAGAGCCCAAAGCTCGTATCTTCCCGTCTCCTGATCGGTTCCATTTTTAGACTTAGTGATACTTATCGTACCTGTCCTTAAAACTATGGATTGAGATAGCATTAACTACCTCCTCGCTTAGCGAATTCAAATTATCAACTACTCTTACACTGAAAAAGTATTTCCTTACATCCTGCAAACAAGTTTTCTTACGAAGCTTCAAACTATGACCTCTAGTTCTAGAGCCAGCCATATCGAAATATCGATCCCTATCCACTCTATCATAACCATGAAGGAATTTAAAGACTGTCACCATATCCCCCCTTACTCTTCTAGCTTCGAGTGATGGCAAGTCTAATTCCCTCAGCCTCTCATCATAACCGAGATTGCATATTTCTGGCACCAGTTTCGTGGCATGTCTTTGAACTTTTTCAAGCTTAGCTATGTGCTTTTTCAAGTGCGGATTCCAAAAGGGGGCTGCATATTCGAGTTTTGGCCTCACATAGGTTACATAAATATTTCTGAACATTTCCTTGTCCATGTGCCTGAAGGCTACCCTTACATTTGATAAGAATGCATATGCTGCCCTTACTACGCCATTTATATGTATTTCTGGAGACAAATCTGCCAGTATGTTTACTCCTAGATCTCTCTCATTTTCTGTCTCTTGAAGTTGTACTCCAGCCACCGAGTAGTCAAGCTTGGGCCTTCTTGCACTTGTACCCATTCTCATTACCTTACATTTTGAGGTATTGAATTTCATTAGCCACTTTTCTGACCACTCATGCAGATTATTTAGATCCTCCTGAAGTTCTCTACCATTGTTCTCGTTTTTTACTTTCTTCACAATCTTTGCATCATCTGCAAACATATTCATGAATGAATTTACAGACTCTGGTAGGTCATTTACATATACAAGGAACAAAAGTGGCCCTAAAACTGAACCCTGTGGAACTCCACTACTAACTCTTCTCCATTCAGACACTGAGTGTCTTACTCTAACCCTCTGTTCCCTTCCTTCTAAGTAAGTTTTTATCCATTCCAAGACATTTCCACCTATTCTAGCCATTGATTGCAGCTTCCTAATAAGTCTCCCATGTGGAACAGTGTCAAACGCTTTCTGGAAGTCTAGGAATATGCAATCTGCCCAGCCCTCTCTTTCCTGTAAGATTTGGCTTACCTCATCATAAAATTCTAATAAGTTTGTTACTGTTGATCTTCCTTCTCTGAAGCCATGTTGCCTCACTGACAAAAAGTTGAAGGATTCCAAGTGAAGAGAGATATGTTTCCTTAGTAGTTTCTCCATAAGTTTGCAAACTATGCTGGTCAAGGAAACTGGTCTATAGTTCAGAGCCGTATCCCTCCTTCCCTTTTTGAAGATAGGTATCACATTTGCTTGTTTCCAGCATCTTGGAATCTCCCCCGACTCCAGTGACTCCTTAAATATGATACTTAGTGCCACTGATATTGTGTTTGCGCATTTTTTAAGCACATGAGGGGATATGTCATCAGGACCTGTAGCTTTATGAACATCTAAATCCATCAGCGCTTTGCATACCTCTGTGGCTGTAAGGTTGATGTTCTCTAATACCGGCCCTTGAGCTTCTATCACTGCAATCTGAGGGGGTGGGGTATTTTCTACTGTAAATACTGACTGAAACTCCTTGTTCAATTCTTTGCAGATCTCTTCGTCCGTCTCAGTGATGCTTCCATCCGCTCTCTTTAGCCTTAAAACCTGTTCTTTTACCTTCAGTTTTCCTCTGATAAAGCTGTGGAAAAGCTTGGGATTTTCTTTAGCCTTCCTGGTGATGTCCCTCTCATAATCTCTCTCTGCCTCTCTCCTTTTACTTAGGTAGTCATTTCTTGCTCTTTTGTAGGTTTGCCAGGCATTTATGTTTTTTCTCCTCCTATACCTTTTCCAGCATTTGTCTCTCCACTCCTTAGCTCTTTTACACCCATTATCGAACCATTTCTCTCTGGCATGAATTACACCTACTTTGGTGACAGGTATGCAGCAATCTACTATCTTCCCATATTTCTCACAAAAGATGTCATACATTTCTTGTACAGATTTGTTGTAAAATAAGGTTCTCCAGTCAATAACTGCAAAAAGCTCATTCATTTTGATGTAATCTCCTTTCGGATAGTTCCTCCTCATGTCCTCAGTGCCTCTACTCTCAGGAAGAATGTCTTCAATGATATACTCCATCAACAACACACAGTGGTCACTCTTTCCAATTGGTGGTTCATACTCAATATTTTCAATATCCAACACATTATCTGTGAACACTAGATCAAGTAGTGATGGCTCATCCCCACCCCTGGCTCTTGTTGGTTCCATTACATGTTGGTGTAGGAAATTCCCTTGTACGCAATCTAGGAATCTTGCCCCAAATGAGTCCTCACCACTGTGTGGGTCAAGATTTATCCAATCTATCTCTTTATGATTAAAGTCTCCCATAATCAAAATCCTTCATTTTTTCTCCCGTGCCATGTTAACAACTGAGTTTATGACTTCAATAGTACCTATATGACTTTCCTCATAAATTTCAAGCCTATTTTGGTTCCTTGGTGGGTTGTATACAACAGTTATTATAATGCTCTCTGACCCAGTATTTATGCGAGCAACAAGAAATTCCCTGAACTCACTTTCTATAGCCAAGTTTATTTCTTCAACTTGAATCCTCTCACTTATGAGCAGTGCTATCCCTCCACCAGTCCTCTCAGATCTTTCAACCCTTAGTATTCTGAAGCCCTTAGGAAAAACTGTGACACTGTTTATGTCCTCACTCAACTTAGTCTCTGTAATTGCTACTATATCTGCCTTACTGTTGTGAATCCTATCTTTTAATTCTACTGCCTTACCAGCTAATCCATCAGCATTTGTGTATAACAATCTTAATGAGGCCCCATCCCCTGATCTTCTGTCATTATCTTCTTTATCTCCCCTTTGTCTGGAAGTATTCTGTAACGAAAATTTTTCTTCTCTTCTT
>JAXCGZ010020896.1:102500-107500 GCA_037179515.1 Halocaridina rubra | reverse complement strand
ATATAGAGAGAGAGAGAGAGAGAGAGAGAGAGCGGAGTAAAAAGGACTACACTAGATATACATACATACATACATACATTCCATCCAGTCACTCCTCGGAGATCTTTGGGAATCTAAGGAAAAATATAAATTGAAAGATGATGTTTTAAAATCATAATATATATATATATATATATATATATATATATATATATATATATATATATATATATATACATATATATATATATATATATATATATATATATATATATATATATATATATATATATATATATATATATATATATGTATGTATGTATGTATGTATATATACATACATACATACATATGCACATATACACAAGGAAGTTTGGTTGTTATTATTATTTTTTTTACTATTATTAATTGTAGCAATTGCATTACCATTATTAGTAATGATAGCAATTATAATTTTCCCTTTCACTGTTTATTTTTGTTGGTAATTTTCAAGCAGTCACGTTTTTATTGTTATTATTAAATTACTTGTAATATATGTACAAAGGAATACATGAAAATGCAATTGCATCTGATGTTCTTTCTACCATTTTTTTGTTTATGAGTGTGACACTGGGGCAGGCAAAAACTGCCCTAATCAATAAAGGCCCGGGCACAAGAAAACACCAAGACGAAGGAAAAGAAAAGGTTAAGGACAAGGCAGAGATGAGGTAATATCACACAAAGGAAAATGACAGACAGTAAAAACAGTCAAAGTACAGAGGACCTAGAGATATGGAGGACTAGGCCCTGAGATGACGATAGATCCGTTTTTTGAAGGATAATAGGTCATAAGAATTAGGAAAGACATAAGGAGGAAGAGAGTTCCAGAGTCTGGAAGTAGAAGTGAAGAAACAGTCGTTGCACCGACTAATCCGCGAGCTACAAATCTCCACACAGTAGCTGTGAGATGAGGCCGCTTGCCTTTATTCCATTATTTTCTAAAATTGCATAATTTTTTCTGTATTTTGCTATCTATTTCTTATTATATCAATCTTGTTTTTAAAGGATCTGTCAATATATATATATATATATATATATATATATATATATATATATATATATATATATATATATGTATTATATGCATATATATCTATCTATCTATCTAGCTATATATATATATATATATATATATATATATATCTATCTATCTATCTATCTATATATATATATATATATATATATATATATATATATATATATATATATATATATATATATATATATATATATATATATATTATTATTATTATTATTATTATTATTATTATTATTATTATTCTTATTCTTATTATTATTATTATTATTATTATTATCATCATTATTATTATTATTATTATTATTATTATTATTATTATATTATTATTATTATTATTATTATTATTATTATTATTATTATTATTATTACTGAAGCTCACAAAGTGGTCGAAACTAACCTCCTCCTTTGAGGGAAAAAGAATAAAATCAAGCGAGGGAATGTTTGTCATATTCCTGGTTCCCAATCCCTTATAGTTGTTTCTTGCTATACGCTTGCTAACTTACAGGTGGAATTCTTCAAACCTCAAAGCCAAGGATATCACTTTTAGGTGCCTCTTACGACATTTTGTGCTTATGGGGATGGAATTTTTTCTCCTCTGTATCCACCTTGGATACTTACTTTTGTATCCTCTTATGACATGAGAGAGGATTTTATGGTGAAATTTTCAACTTCTTAGTTGAATGGATAAACTTATTAGCAACTTATTACGACGTACACACACACACACACACACACCACATACACACACACACAATTAGGTAATCACAATTAGGTAATCACACACACACGCACAAACCAACATGTAATGGAACCAACAAGGGCCAGGGGTGGGGATGAGCCATCACTACTTGATCTAGTGTGTGTTCACAGATAATGTGTTGGATATTGAAAAAATTGAGTATGAACCACCAATTGGAAAGAGTGACCACTGTGTGTTGTTGATGGAGTATATCATTGAAAATATTCTTCCTGAGAGTAGAGGCACTGAGGACATGAGGAGGAACTATCCGAAAGGAGATTACATCAAAATGAATGAGCTTTTTGCAGTTATTGACTGGAGAACCTTATTTTACAACAAATCTGTACAAGAAATGTATGACATCTTTTGTGAGAAATATGGGAAGATAGCAGATTGCTGCATACCTGTCACCAAAGTAGGTGTAATTCATGCCAGAGAGAAATAGTTCGATAATGGGTGTAAAAGAGCTATGGAGTGGAGAGACAATGCTGGAAAAGGTATAGGAGGAGAAAAAACATAAATGCCTGGCAAACCTACAAAAGAGCAAGAAATGACTACCTAAGTAAAAGGAGAGAGGCAGAGAGGGACATCACCAGGAAGGCTAAAGAAAATCCCAAGCTTTTCCACAGCTTTATCAGAGGAAAACTGAAGGTAAAAGAACAGGTTTTAAGGCTAAAGAGAGCGGATGGAAGCATCACTGAGACGGATGAAGAGATCTGAAAAGAATTGAATAAGGAGTTTCAGTCAGTATTTACAGTAGAAAATACCCCACCCCCTCAGATTGCAGTGATAGAAGCTCAAGGGCCGGTATTAGAGAACACCAACCTTACAGCCACAGAGGTATGCAAAGCGCTGATGGATTTAGATGTTCATAAAGCTACAGGTCCTGATGACATATCCCCTCATGTGCTTAAAAAATGCGCAAACACAATATCAGTGGCACTAAGTATCATATTTAAGGAGTCACTGGAGTCGGGGGAGATTCCAAGATGCTGGAAACAAGCAAATGTGATACCTATCTTCAAAAAGGGAAGGAGGGATACGGCTCTGAACTATAGACCAGTTTCCTTGACCAGCATAGTTTGCAAAGTTATGGAGAAACTACTAAGGAAACATATCTCTCTTCACTTGGAATCCTTCAACTTTTTGTCAGTGAGGCAACATGGCTTCAGAGAAGGTAGATCAACAGTAACAAACTTATTAGAATTTTATGATGAGGTAAGCCAAATCTTACAGGAAAGAGAGGACTGGGCAGATTGCATATTCCTAGACTTCCAGAAAACGTTTGACACTGTTCCACATGGGAGACTTATTAGGAAGCTGCAATCAATGGCTAGAATAGGTGGAAATGTTTTGGAATGGATAAAAACTTACTTAGAAGGAAGGGAACAGAGGGTTAGAGTAAGACACTCAGTGTCTGAATGGAGAAGAGTTAGTAGTGGAGTTCCACAGGGTTCAGTTTTAGGGCCACTTTTGTTCCTTGTATATGTAAATGACCTACCAGAGTCTGTAAATTCATTCATGAATATGTTTGCAGATGATGCAAAGATTGTGAAGAAAGTAAAAAACGAGAACAATGGTAGAGAACTTCAGGAGGATCTAAATAATCTGCATGAGTGGTCAGAAATGTGGCTAATGAAATTCAATACTTCAAAATGTAAGGTAATGAGAATGGGTACAAGTGCAAGAAGGCCCAAGCTTGACTACTCGGTGGCTGGAGTACAACTTCAAGAGACAGAAAATGAGAGAGATCTAGGAGTAAACATACTGGCAGATTTGTCTCCAGAAATACATATAAATGGCATAGTAAGGGCAGCATATGCATTCTTATCAAATGTAAGGGTAGCCTTCAGGCACATGGACAAGGAAATGTTCAGAAATATATATGTAACCTATGTGAGGCCAAAACTCGAATATGCAGCCCCCTTTTGGAATCCGCACTTGAAAAAGTACATAGCTAAGCTTGAAAAAGTTCAAAGACATGCCACGAAACTGGTGCCAGAAATACGCAATCTCAGTTATGATGAGAGGCTGAGGGAATTAGACTTTCCATCACCCGAAGCTAGAAGAGTGAGAGGGGATATGGTGACAGTCTTTAAATTCCTTCATGGTTATGATAGAGTGGATAGGGATCGATATTTTGATATGGCTGGCTCTAGAACTAGAGGTCATAGTTTGAAGCTTCGTAAGAAAACTTGTTTGCAAGATGTAAGGAAATACTTTTTCAGTGTAAGAGTAGTTGATAATTGGAATTGGCTAAGCGAGGAGGTAGTTAATGCTATCTCAATCCATAGTTTTAAGGACAGGTATGATAAGTATCACTAAGTATAAAATGGAACCGATGAGGAGACGGGAAGATACGAGCTTTGGGTTCTTTCCCGTAAACATAATTAGGTAATCACAATTAGGTAATCACACACACACACACACACACACACAGAGGAGCATGCTATGGTGGACTTATATCTATTTCATCCCATGGTATATTTCTTTTAGGTGCTTCGTATGAAGGATTTAGAATATGAGAGTGGCATTCTCAGTTTCATATCACACGTCTTATCCCTTTCAGTAACCTTCTACGACTCGCTGAGAATACAAGGGTGAAATTCGACTTTCCATACTATTCAGTCGTTAATATTTGAGATTTTCCTTTTCTCTTTCCATTTTCTCTCTTTCCTCCTTCTCATTGTTAGCTCCAAAGGTTGGAAAAAAAACACCCGGGTTTCCCTTCTATTCTTTTCTGTTTTCTTTTTATCCATTTACTCTTTCTTTCTCTTTATTCTATTTTTTTTTATTTAGTTTTATTTTTACCAGTATTTCACTGCCAGCCCGTTCACCAATTTCATTTTCAACCATCTCTCTCTCTCTCTCTCTCTCTCTCTCTCTCTCTCTCTCTCTCTCTCTCTCTCTCTCTCTCTCTCTCTCTCTCTCTCTCTCTCTCTCTCTCTCTCTCTCTCTCTCTCTCTCTCTCTCCAGTTCATGTTTTCATTTTTCTCCCTGGCCATCAAACTCTCTCTCTCTCTCTCTCTCTCTCTCTCTCTCTCTCTCTCTCTCTCTCTCTCTCTCTCTCTCTCTCTCTCTCTCTCTCTCTCTCTCTCTCTCTCTCTCTCTCTCTCAGTTTCATCGACAGCCTCCAACTCTGGACCCTCCACCTTCCTTCACCAACTCTTCCTCCTCTTCCCTCCTCCAAAAAATACATCAAGT
>JAXCGZ010020896.1:90000-100000 GCA_037179515.1 Halocaridina rubra | reverse complement strand
ATTACCTGTGGCCTTGTTACAGAAATACTACTTCTGTAATATAAGATTTTCTGTTCTCTTTACTCAACTGATCGCCGCCCTAATAATATTGCTCAAGAGTTGTTTTATTGTATCCAGTTGTCAGAGGCATAAATGTCCATAGAGGTGCAGTCCAGTGGTTAGTAGCTGTAATTTTCTTACAGCATTTGTCCTGTACGTAGTATTTGTATTATCCTTAAAGATATAGTCCAGTGCCTTAATGTTTGAAATATCCTCATACTACTGTATTGTCTTCAAAGGTGGAATTTAGTCCCTAGTAGATGTAGTTTAGCTCCTTAGTAGCTGAAATGTCTGCAATACTACAGTCTTGTGTATCGTCCTGCAACGTACTCAGAGTACACACCAGTGTTTGGTAGAGGTAATGTCCTCATAAGTACAGTCCAGTGCTTTCAACTGTAATATCCTTAAAGGTACAGCTCACTGGCTAATAGTTTTAATGTCCTCAAAGATGCAGTTCATTTTCAAATAGCTGAAATGGCCTCAGAGCTCCTGACCAGTGCCAGATAGTTTTGATGTCTGTGAAGATGGCATCCAGTGCCTAGTTGGTGTAATATAGTCAAAAGCGCAGTCCAGTACCTTGTAGCCCAGATGTCTTTGAATATATATAGTTCATTTTCTAAGAGCTATAATATTCTGAACTGCACAGTTCAATGGCTAATAGCAGTGATGTTTTCAAAGGCACAAGAGACTACTTAGTTGCTATGATGTCCTTAAAGTATTGTTCACTGGCAAGTAACTGTATATTCCTCCAAAGTTCAATTTTTAGCAGGAGAAGAAAGGTGCTAGACAATGCCCTGGAGCTGTAAAATCGTCCATATTTAATTATTACCTTTCATAATTTTTGGGCCTGACATAAAGTTCTCAGTGAACTTAATATAATCATTTAATTGTAAAATTTCGTAGCTTTATTATCCTGGCAGATATTTAATATAACCAATTCGATATATGGGTCTGGAACATTGCCAAAAGGTCGTCCTATTCTCTAAGGCCTTTTTGTTTAGGGTGCAGAAACCCTTTTTCCAGTTCTGTAACAAAGTTTCTTATCCCCCCCCCCTCAAAAGCATTGCTATTGCGGTCACGTTCGTTTCTCACTTCTCTTTCCTTCTTAGGTACATACCTACATACAAACAAGGCTCTACACATGAATATATACATAAATGCTCACAACTACACATACATACATACTCTCTCACATTCTCTCCATTCTCCCAACAGACGCATATTATTGTTGTACGTTTTATGTGAAACCACTGGGAGCTCTAAACCGTTATGTTCAAGCTAACAGCTCTGTTTAGGAGGACTTGCTTCAGTTAGGCTGTGTGTGTGTACGTGTATATGTCTTTCTCATATAACTGTATTATCTTGCAATATTATATTTACACAAAGCACATCTGCGCACACATCCACGTTGTAATATGAAAATGGATTGCTGTTATAATCCTAATAGTTAATATAGCCTAAATATTCGAATTTGCTCAGATATGTTCCACACTCATTTTTTTTTCTCATGAAGCTTTTGTGTTAATACTTTTTTGGTTTACATTCCAAGAAGTTTAGTAGCGTTTTACCCATGTTTATGATATTACATGTAGTAGGTTGGCCCATGGCACCAGCAGCCCATTGCGATATTACAGCTGAAGTCTTTTGGACTTAAATAAGACTGTCCAAGACAGTTCTACGTCAAGTCTTCCTTCAGTTACGGTTGTTTTTCTATGCCTACATCATCACCGAATATTCATGGATAATCGTTACTCATCTCTAATTAGCCCTTCCCATCTGACAAGTCACAACACTCCATATCTATTTCAGTTTTACTTTGTTTTATTCGTGCCCAGGCCCGATGAGGGCATTTTTATTTTACTATTTTTATTGCCCGTCCTGGTGCCGCAATCATTGAAAAAAAAATAATAAATTTATCTATTTCAGTATTTCAAATAAGTAACGAAAACATGACTGTTTCTTCCATATATAAACCTTTCTATATTATTATTATTATCATTATCATCAACATCATCAAGACCGGCACCAACTTGAGGCTGGCTTGCCCCCCTCAGTGGCTGGGTTTCACCATTATTATTATTATTATTATTATTATTGTTATTATTATTATTATTATTATTATTATTATTATTATTATTATTATTATTATCATCATCATCATCATCATCATCATCATCATCATCATCATCATCATCATCATCATCATCATCATCATCATCATCATCATCATTATTATTATTATTATTATTATTATTATTATTATTATTATTATTATTATTATTGTTATTATTATTATCATTATTATTATCATTATTATTATTATTATTATTATTATTATTATTATTTTTATTATTATTATTATTGCAGTTGTATATTTCTCTAAGAACTTTTCTGTTTATGGCTCTTTAAATATTATCATTATCTCACGCTGTGTATAAGTCAACCTTATCATTATTCCTCTTCTATGTGAATCTTTCAGCCCAAGCATTATTTTTCTAATGTATTTCTTGTTCTCTTATCCTTATCAGTACAAGTATATGAAGTGTTTCGTTTTCTATGAATATATCTCTCAAAATTATCCTTATCTTTCATATGTACAGATATATGTTACCCATATCATGATATATCTTTTATTGAATTTTTAAACCTAATCTTTATTTACGTCTAGGTTTTGAATCTTTCATCTGCATTTATCTTCATTTTGCTTATTAACTTCAAGCTTATCATTATCTCTCTGTATGTGAATATTTGCTTGTTATAATATATATATATATATATATATATATATATATATATATATATATATATATATATATATATATATATATATATATTTATATATATATATGGTAGGAAAATGCCAGTTAAAGAAACCAACGAAAAAATATTGGAAGTAGTTATTAATTTCGTGACCTTATCTGGTCACCTTTTTTGAGAAGGTGACCAAATAATGTCACGAAATTACTATGTACTTGAAATATTGTTTCGTTGTTTTCTTCAATGGTCATTTTCATACCATATTAGACTGTATGGTAACAGTTCAGTGTTATATATATATATATATATATATATATATATATATATATATATATATATATATATATATATATATATATATATATATATATATATATATATATATATGTATGTATGTATGTATGTGTGTGTGTGTGTGTGTGTGTGTGTGTGTGTGTGTGTGTGTGTGTATAATACCTAATTGTGCTTACAGGAATGAGCCCCAATCTCCTAACTTCCCGTCTCCTGATCGGTTCCATTTTGTACTTAGTGATACTTATCATGCTTGTCCTTAAAACTAGGGATGAGTTAACATTAACTACCTCCTCACTTATTGAATTCCAATTTTCAACTACTCTTACAGTAAAAAAGTACTTCCTTACATCCTGCAAAGAAGTATTCTTACGAAGCTTCAAACTATGACCTCTAGTTCTAGTGCCAGCCATATCAAAATATCGATCCCTATCCACTCTATCCCTGTTTCTGAATATTTTGTAATCGCTATTTACAAGAGCTCGAGACCATGAAAAAGGTATGAAAGTTTTTTTTTTTTTTCCTAACAGGGCGAGTTTTTTTTTTTTTTTTTTTTTTTTAATACAAGATCGGGCATTTCTTGACTTTATTTTTTGAGTTGTAAGGCAGGGCATTATTTGCCCATATCAAAGCTCAAGTTCATTCATTTTTGATTCCGCATATCTAATGGTGTACTCATCATGGCTGCTGAGCTGACGCGGACCACTTGCACGAGGACATTTCTTAATAGGATACGATAATTAATTTTCTTCTTTTTTCCTCAACACCTTTTCATATGTTTACATAAAGTCACTGTTTCCCACTAGTTCCTTAGAGGCTAGTGTTAGTGATGATTCAGATATTTACTGTGGGAGGTCTGTACCTAACAGCAACCCTCCAGTACTTCAGGGTTGGGACCGGCACCGAGTGGTGCTGGTTTTCTCATCCACTGGCCGGAACCCAGTATACAGCTCTGGTTCCCTTTTATATGGGGGGGGGGGTGTCTGAGCCAAAGCAAAACGCCTCAACTCTTTGCGGGAAGAAAATACAGAGGAGGGACTTGTCAGTCCCTTCGCTCCGCCCCATTTCGTTTTAATATCTGGGTGATTTTTTTTTTTTCATTGACATAGTTTTAGATAGAACACGGAGCCGGTGAGGGTAGGTGATGGGTTTTGTGACTTAAGGGGGGTTTGCACGGTCAAACGGTTCGTCGAACGCGGTTCTACAACAAGTGTTTGAAGTTATGTTCGAACGTGTGAACTGGGTATTTGGTTGTCGCACGCCGGCGACACCTACCCCGTTCACACGTTCGAACATCACTTCAAACACTTGTTGTAGAACCGCGTTCGACGAACCGTTTGACCGTGTAAACCCCCCTTTATTGGGAGACCTGAGGATAGTTGAGGCAGGGTGGAGGAAAGGAGATTTAACTGTTTTAAGAGAAGGAAGATTTTCGTCTAACATTAATAAAGGCACATTTGAAGCGTCTCTTAAATTATATATTATCATTGCCTGAAAAAAAAAAAAATCGAGCGGATACACAGTGCTTTGAATGGGTGGGTGTGGGGGGGCGGTTCCCCCGCAATGAAAAGGTGGGAGTACAGCAGTTACGGCTGTGGGGCCTCACGATAGAAGATACTTGTCCACTTACACTCTGGGTGACCCAAGCATTGTGCTGGTTGAGGGAAGGACTTATGGTGAATCATCATCCCCAATCATCTAAGATAACATGAATTGTCTTTCTGATGATTAGATCTGTGCTTTGACTCCGCCATCTACTCTCAGAGAGATTACGTCCGTATTATGTGTATATATTCTTGTTAAACAACTTTTATTACAGCGGAAAAAGTTTATTATTTCCTATAATAAATTAAATTCAGATCTCTCTCAATTTCAGAGAGATATATTCATTATAATATGGTTTCAGAGTACCACTGAACTGTTACTATGCTGTCTAAAATGTTATAGAAAGCAACAGGAAAAATCTATAAAGTGCTTAATTAATTCGAGGATTCTACTATTCACCCTCTCAAAGTACAATTGTACTTTGAGAAGGTGACCTGTTAAGGTCACGAAATTAAGAAGTACGTCATACATTTTTCTTGTTGTTTGTGCTATGGAGCCCTTTCCTACCATGATTTCTGAGGCTAAAAATTACCTTAAGAATAGCTAGCTAACAACCGTACGTGAATGAAAGCCTTGAACCGTATATTCAAGACTTAAGAATTACCTTGCAAATATCTCTCAAGTGCCGTGCGTGAATCGACACCCATAAACTACCTGGGTCCGTTCTCTGACGTCATCACGCTAAGCGAGAAGATCACACTGGAATTTCTTATACACTGTATATATATTTATTTTCTTTTTATTCATACACTATCTGTGAAATTTTTATGACTCACAAGAATATCTGATTCTTATGATTTTCTTTGCAACAGTATGTTATTTTTTAATATTATTTGCTTGTAATTATTTTACAAATAATTATTTAGGCTAAAATAATAATAATAATAAAAATAATAATAATAATAATAATAATAATAATAATAATAATAATAATAATAATAATAATAATAATTATTATTATTATTATTATTATTATTATTATTATTATTATTATTATTATTATTGGTTCAGAACTTCCAACTCAGATTTTCTTTAATCTCTCTCTCTCTCTCTCTCTCTCTCTCTCTCTCTCCTCTCTCTCTCTCTCTCTCTCTCTCTCCTCAAATGAACATTATTTCTCTCTCTCTCTCTCCTCAAATGGACATTATCTCTCTCTCTCTCTCTCTCTCTATCTCTCTCTCTCTCTCTCTCTCTCTCTCTCTCTCTCTCTCTCTCTCTCTCTCTCTCTCTCTCTCCTCAAATGGACATTATTTTCTTGCTCACATTTTCGCAGGTGCTGATGGCTTAAGCAAGGTACGCAAAAGTTCCCTCCTTCTCTCTCTCTCTCTCTCTCTCTCTCTCTCTCTCTCTCTCTCTCTCTCTCTCTCTCTCTCTCTCTCTCTCTCTCTCTCTCTCTCTCTCTCTCTCTCTCTTGTACGCCTCGTACAAGAGGCAAGAATTGTAGAGATATGCTATTTCTCTCACAAATCGTTGGTCAGTTTTTCAGAAGAACCTCCCCACTTACCCTGTGGTTGACCCAGTCATGGTGTTGACGGTGGTGGGGATAAATTGTAGAAAGCCTTTATCTCCAATAAACTAAGATGGGTGAGATAAGGTGAATTGGCTATTTGGTAAATGAGTGTGCACTGACTCGGCCATCCCCTTACAAATTGGATTATAGCCAAAGTATACGTATATATAATCAGTCTGGTACAGCTTATCAATATTTGTCTGACCAAATGGCAGATGGCCTTTGTCCACTTATCCTGTGGGTGGCCCAAGCAGAGTGGTAGTAGGGGGGGGGAGATTGTGGGAACCTTTTATCCCATAGGAGCTAAAAGAGGAATTGGCTTCTGATGAAAGGGTGTGTGGTTTGACTCGGCCGCCCATATTATTTGTGTTTAATATGCTATCCCTGCGATTTTATTAGTCTTAAATTTGTATTTCTTCTTTGAGATTATCGGCTTTTATGCGTTGTGTCCAGTCTTTTTTCTTGGCTTAACCTAACCTAACCTAACCAATATCTATAGGTATATATCCACACTCGTCCTCCTGCTTGATCTGTTTACCTTTTACACAGGTATATCTCTTACTTCCGTCCTTTACGCAGTTATTGTTTATTCATTTATCTTTTAAGTTATATATTTATTTATTTATCTATTTTTATGTATGTACTTAGTCTCATTACTTTGATTTCTTATTTTTAGCTTATAGGTAAAGAGCTAACTTGATTATAATTAATATTGTTATTATTATTATTATTATTATTATTATTATTATTATTATTATTATTATTATTATTATAATTATTATCATTATTATTATTATTATTATTATTATTATTATTATTATTATTATTATTATTCTTTTTATTGTTATTATTATTATTATTATTATTATTATTATTATTATTATTTTATTATTATTATTATTGTTATTATTATTATTATTATTATTATTATTATTATTATTATTATTATTATTATTACGTGCCCTCGGCTATATCCTTGTGCATACCCACCACCAAGCTGGATACGCACACACTACCAACAAAATGCATATGTTGGAGAGGGCATCATGAACTCACACCACCATTCCCCAACACCACCATCCACCTCCACCTCTCCACCCCCAACAGAAAATCAATATGATGGGAGGAGAGAGAGAGAGAGAGAGAGAGAGAGAGAGAGAGAGAGAGAGAGAGAGAGAGAGAGAGAGAGAGAGAGAGAGAGAGAGGCGTTGTGGCTGTTGTGCCCTGTTGAACACTGTCATCTGCAAAATTATTTGTTTTTACCTTTACTGTATATGGTTTTCATTGCCGATCGTCGTGTTTCATATAGCTTCATTCAGGTTAGAAAACGGCTTATTTGAGGGGTGGGTTTTTAAGCCATGAAAATATAGTTTTAGATCTGACTTTTCGAAATAGTCTGTTTGATATTTATGTCTTTATTTTTATATTACGTCTGTATGTATGTCTGAATGTTTCTAGAGTGTGTTTGAATGGATGTATATATGCATATATGAATGTATGTATGTATGTATGTTTTTATGTATTTACTTACCAAATTGTGCTTATGGGAAAGAGCCCTATGCTCGTAATCCCCCGTCTCCTGGTCGGTTCCATTTTTATCCTCAATGACGCTTGTAATATTTCTCTAAAGCATGATTGCAGTTAACATTACCTACCACCTTGCTTAGCGCATTCCAATCATCAACTATCCTTACACTAAAAAAGTACTGCCTTACATCCTTCAAAGAAGTATTCTTACGAAGCTTCAAACTATGACCTTTAGTTTTAGAGTCACCCATATCATAATATCACTCCCTGTTCCACTCTGTCTAAACCACGAAGGAATTTAAAAAGCGTCATCATATCACGCCTCTTCCTTCTAGCTTCAAGTGATGGTAAGTCTAACTTCCTCATCCTCTCCTTCTCAGAGATTGCGTGTCTCTGTCACCAGTTTATTTTTAATAATTTTCAATTGTGAATTCCAAAAGAGTGCTGCATATGCAAGCTATGGCCTCACCTAAGTTACATAATATTACTAAAAATTTCTTTTATCTGAAGGCCACCCTTAGATTAGTTAAGAAAGCATATTCAAGATTTTCTATTTCATTTATATGCATTTCCGGAGACAGAACTCCCAATACGTTTACTCCTAGATCTCTCTCTTTCTCTAACTCGGAAAATACCGCGCTTACTGGCTAGTACAGTGGTAACGCGCTGGCTTCGCATTCACGAGGTCGAAAGATCGGTTCCCATCCAAGACCGAGAGTTTAAGCTGTTTACTGGCAGGAACTGCTGTGGTTGGACACCACAGTGGGGGGTTGGGGCTTGCCCTGGCTGACGAATAACCATTGTATTGAAATGGAAATAAAGTTTGTTGTTGTTGTTGTTGTTGTTGTTACTGTTGAGTATCCAAACTTGGGCCTTAATGCATTCTTGCCCATTCTCATTACCTTACATTACTCGTCCACTTGAATTGTCATTCATTTAAATTGTCTCTGACTCATCTGTCATTCACTAGAATTGTCTGTGACAATTCTCATCCACTTTATTTTTCTAACCCATTTGTTATTTATTTAATATGTTATAGATTCAAATGTCTTTCACTTCATTTGTCAATGACCAGTTTGTCTTCCACTTAATTTGTTATTGATCTATCTGTTACCCACTTGATTTGTTTTTCACTTATTTGTCTATGACCCATTTTCACTCAATTTCTCTTTGATCCATTTTTCTTCCACTTTATTTCTTAGGAACCCATCTCTTTCCTTTAATTTTTCTATGACCCATTATGCATCCACTTACTCTGTCAATGACCCATTTGTCATTTACTTACTTTGTCTTTAACCCATTTCCCATCCGCTTAATTTTTCTTTAACCCCGATGGCTTTCACGCAATATGTCTGTGACCCATTTTGCCATGCACTTATTTTGTCTTGGCACATTATTTGTCATTGACCTATTTTTCATACTTAATTGTTTTCATCCATTTCCCATCCACTTTATTTGTCACTGACCTCCACATTATCATGCACTTACTTCGTCTTTGACCTATTTATCATGCATTTAATTGCCATTACATCATTTATCATTCTCCTCATTTGTCTTTGTCATTTAATGTCATTTAATGTCTTTGACTCAGCTGTCCTTCATGCAATTTGTCTTTGACCCATATCTCATGCACTTAATTTGTCTTTGACCCATTTGTTTATTATTACATTTACCACTAATTTATTTTCTCATGCACTTATTTTCTCCTTGATAAAATTGTCATTCACTTAATTTGGTTTTGACTCATTTCTGTCTTTCAGCTAAGTTGTCTTTGACCCATATGTCATTCATTTAATTTGATTTTGACTTGTTTCTCATTCAATTAATTTCTCGTTGTCTCATCTGTCATTCTCTTAATACTTATTTTTTTTTTCCATATGGCATTCACTTGATAGCGTGAGTGACTCAATTAATTCTTTAAAAAAAAGATACGATTGATTCAAGAGTTCATTCATGAAAGTAATTTCTTTAGAACTACTAAATTTCGTTGTAGAATTTTATGCTTATAGAGTTTACTATTATTACTACTACTACTACTACTATTACGGCTACTGCTAATAATAATAATAATTAAAAACTCATGAAAATCTCTCTCTCTCTCTCTCTCTCTCTCTCTCTCTCTCTCTCTCTCTCTCTCTCTCTCTCTCTCTCTCTCTAAATGCATACATACATGCAATTACATTAGATAGAGATATATATTGTTTGCAGTAAAATAAATATGTATTCCCGCAAGAGTTACCTAACCAAGCTCTTCCAGACAAAATCTTTTTT
>JAXCGZ010020896.1:80000-82500 GCA_037179515.1 Halocaridina rubra | reverse complement strand
AACGTAAATAGAAACAAAACACGCAGAAAGAGAAAGATGATAAATACAAACATAAAAGAAGGGAAATTGAGCAAATTAATAGAAATGGGGCGGGAATAGAAACACGAAGCACTTAGAAACTTTGATGCATAATAGAAACACAGATAGAGACAAGAAACCCAGTAGAGAAAGATAATAAAAAGTGACATAAAGAGGGAAAACTGAAAATTAATAGAAAAAGTGAAGGGAAAGAGAAACTGCTATATAGTGGAAAAATGTGAGTGGATAACAGAAATACAGATAAAAAATTCAGAAAGAGAAAGATAATTATAATGGAGAGGCTTAAAGGGGGAAAGTACGCAAATTAATAGAATAAATGAGTGAATAATAGAAATTTGCATCCTGTGAGAATCTGTGAGAGATTAATAGAAACACAGATAAACACCAGACACAGAAAGAGAGAGATGATAAGGAGAGAGACGAGAGGAGGGGAAACTCTGTAAATAAATAGAAAATGGGAGGGGAAAAGAAAAACTCATAAAAAGTGATAAATTGTGAGGGTTAAATGTCAATTCAGATTAGAATAGATAACAGAACCTGGAAGATTATAGCGCGTGACATGAAAAAGGGAAACGGCATATATTAATGCAGGAAGTGATGGGAAACTGAAATATTCACAAATTAATAGGGAAACTGAGGTGAAGAAAAATAGATACGCACTATTCAGTCTGAAAAACAAAAACAAACAAACTTTATTTCCGTTTCAATACAATGGGTATTCGTCAGCCAGGGCAAGCCCCAACCCCCCACTGTGGTGTCCAACCACAGCAGTTCCTGCCAGTAAACAGCTTAAACTCTCGGTCTTGGACGGGAACCGATCTTTCGACCTCGTGAATGCGAAGCCAGCGCGTTACCACTGTACTAGCCAGCAAGACTATGTCAACCAAGATACATGAAGAGGGGAAAGTGTGAGTAAAGTAATAAGAGAAGTGATGGGAAATGAAACACATAACAAATGGGGAAAACTTCACGGAAATATAAACACGAGCAGTGGGAAACACTGCAAGGAAAATATAAACATAAACACAAAAGACCCAGAAAGAGGAAGAAAAAGAATATTGAGAGGAAACAGAGGAAATTTATTGGAAACGTGTGTAAATATAGAAAGCTTGGGCAATTGGAAGCTTTGAGGATAAAATAGAAATATAATCACAATATATCCAGAAAATGGAAGAAAAGATGAGATACAGAACAATTTAATAGGACTTATGAGGGGAAAATAGACACACTTAAGCAATGGGAAAATGCGAAGGGAAAAGAGAGATGAGGTAAAAACCAAGAGAAATAGAAATAGAAGCATTGTCAAAGGAACTGGGGAAAAAGATAAATAAATATAATTGAATAAATAACATACCTTTATTCTACATATTATACTGCAGGTATTCTTAAAATTTATATACAGATTAATTGACTTCATGTAAAAGTCTTACTGACATTTACTTATTTTTACTATATAAAAGTGGCTGTTGACATCATATGAAAATATACATATATTGCTTTAACTTATTATTGCTATATATGAGTGGATGTAGACCTCATGTAGGTATTATTGACATATCCTAGAATATTTTTTTTTTATTATTGAAAGGGTAGAATTGTCGGCAAAGGTGTGGAGAAGAGAGGCGGATGGGGACTGGAGAAGATCGTTGATGAAAACAAAGTATAGAGTAGGTGAAAAACCTGAGCTCCGTAGAGCACCAATGGTAAATGGGAATGAGCGAGATGTTGAGCCGTCAAAAAACACAGATATAGATCGGTCAGAAAGAAAACTGGAATCAGAAAACAGAGAAAGTGGGTAATGCTATAAGCAAGAAGTTTGGCCAAGAAAGCATTGTGCCAGTCTACCAAGAGCCTTAGAGATATCAAGGGTGACCACAAAGGATTCCCCATAGTTCCTCAGAGACGATGACCATATATGAGTAAAATAATACTGTGGATCTTGCTTTGCAGAAACCGCACTGGTGATCGGAAAATTTCGCAAACTTTAGCGAAAGATGAGGTTAGGGCAATAGGTCGGTAGTTGGAAGGAATAGAGTGCTTAGCCCTATTAGAAACATGCAAAACTAAAGCTTTCTTCCAAGATGAAGGATAGATACTAGTTGAGAGAATGAGGCGAAAACGAGGTCAAAACTTGGGAGACACTTCATTTGCAAATTCCTTAAGGAATCTTCCAGGGATGTCATAGTGTCCGAATGCCTTGCTCGTCTTCAGAGAGCGAAGAACCTTATGGGCTTTGCGTAAGAAAGAATAAGGGAGGGCATAGGGTTAGAAAGGGGTAAAGTACGAGGAACAGGTACGCTGGAATCGCTTACGGAGGCTTGGAAGAAAATTGAGTGCCAGGAAGAGTGGCTTTGTCATTGGAAGAGCAAGATATATAAACATGAGGACGAATGCAAGGGGGAAAGCTTAAGTTACAGAAGTTTTTTGGGCTAAGGACCAGAAACAGTTATCAGTGGGAGAA
>JAXCGZ010020896.1:72500-75000 GCA_037179515.1 Halocaridina rubra | reverse complement strand
CGACTCTGAGGCGTCAGGTCGAGGATTCGCGCCCCGTCACGGTCTGAGGTTAGCAAGGGCATGCACTCAGGGTAACGATTACATCTGCCAAAATAAGTCCTTCGCAAGAAGGCAACCGTCCTAGCCCTTGGTAGAAAAGGGAGTCCGTGACGTAAAACCGGAATAATAAATTGAAAGAATGGAATGCAGATTAGAAGCAATAGTTAAAGACAAAACTGAGGGAAAGAGAGAAATACAATAACAGAGTAAATAGAGAAGAACATGAGAAGGAGGAGATGATAAAATGTAAGAGAAATAGAAGACATTTTGCGATAATGGACACGTATGATTTGATGATAGTACACTTCCTTATATATGGATATTGGATTAGTAATAATGTTGTTTTCCTATTTTACGTCACGGACTCCCTTTTCTACCAAGGACTAGGATGGTTGCCTTCTTGTTAAGGACTTGTTTTGGCAGATGTAATGGTTACCCTGAATGCATGCCCTTGCTAACCTCAGACCGTGACGGGGCGCGATTCCTCGACCTGACGCCTCAGAGTCGCGGACGCTACCGCTTGAGCCACGGCGACTACTCCATTCTTTCAAGTTATTATCCTCTACAATTATTTCTTAAAAGTTCTCACAAATAATTCTACTTCTATTCTTATTAGAATGCAATAATAAGAATAGAAGTAGAATTATTTGTGAGAACTTTTAAGAAATAATTGTAGAGGATAATAAATTGTAAGAATGGAGTAGTTGCCGTGGCTCAAGCGGTAGGGTCCGTGACTCTGAGGCGTCAAGTCGAGGATTCGCGCCCCGTCACGGTCTGAGGTTAGCAAGGGCATGCACTCAGGGTAACGATTACATCTGCCAAAATAAGTCCTTCGCAAGAAGGCAACCGTCCTAGCCCTTGGTAGAAAAGGGAGTCCGTGACGTAAAACCGGAATAATAAATTGAAAAAATGGAATGCAGATTAGAAGCAATAGTTAAAGACAAAACTGAGGGAAAGAGAGAAATACAATAACAGAGTAAATAGAGAAGAACATGAGAAGGAGGAGATGATAAAATGTAAGAGAAATAGAAGACATTTTGCGATAATGGACACGTATGATTTGATGATAGTACACTTCCTTATATATGGATATTGGATTAATAACAATGTTGATGTTCCTGTTTTACGTCACGGACTCCCTTTTCTACCAAGGGCTAGGATGGTTGCCTTCTTGTTAAGGACGTGTTTTGGCAGATGTAATCGTTACCCTGAGTGCATGCCCTTGCTAACCTCAGACCGTGACGGGGCGCAAACCTACGATCTGACGCCTCAATGTCGCGGACGCTACCGCTTGAGCCACGGTGACTACATTAGATTACTACTACTACTACTACAACAACTACTACTATTACTAATAGTAATAATAATAATAATAATAATAATAATAATAATAATAATAATAATAATAATAGTAATAATAATAATAATAACAATAGCAACAACAACAACAACAACAGTAACAGTAACAGTAACAATAACAATAACAATAACAATAACAATAACGATAACGATAATAATAATAATAATAATAATAATAATAATAATAATAATAATAATAATAATAATAATAATAATAATAATAATAATAATAATAATGATAATGATAATAATAAGTAGAAGAAGAATAAGGAGGAAGAAAAAATGAAAGCTGAGAAGTTGAAGTAGTAAAAAGAAGGGTAGCAGCAGCAGTAGTAGTTGGAGAGGAAAAGCAGGAAGGAGGGGTAATAGTAGCAAGAGCAAAAGGAGAAGGGGCAGAAGAATATGATAAGGTCCAGACGTCAGAAGTCCTTGCAAGACGATACGGGGAAGGAAAGGATTCCAGTGGTTTAGGACCTGTCTAGGGAGTCCTTGGGACCAAAAGGTAGGATCCTTCTGATAAAATTTCAATTAGCAGCTCAAGATATATATATGTAATAGGGGATCCTTCCCTTCGGAACCGGAGTTCCATTTCTAATGATTACACATCTGGAAAAGGGCATAGAGGATATCTTTATTCTGGAATGGATTCGCTCCTCTAGCCTTCTGGATGGGAAAGGAGCATTTCATTTTTTTTTATTTGAGTATAAATCTATACATGGGGCTCAAATGCAGCCTTACACACTCCCTTATTTGCACAAAAGTACATTGTTGCAATCTCGCTTATCATAAGTACATTTACAATAAAAATTGATTTAATAACTTAGTAATCTTTAGAATGTAGTCTCCGTGGCTAAATGGTAGCGTCCGCGACTCTGTGTCAGCAGGTCGAGGGTTCGCGCCCAGTCACGGACTGAGGTTAGTAAGGGCATACACTCAGGGTAACGATTACAATTGCCAAAACAAGTCATTCGCAAGAAGGCAACCGTCCTAGCCCTTTGTAGAAAAGGGGGTTCGATACGTAAAACCGAATCATCATCAGTAATCTTTAGAATAATGATTTTTTGTTATTTGGATCTAAAATATTCATGAGGACATGTGCATG
>JAXCGZ010020896.1:50000-67500 GCA_037179515.1 Halocaridina rubra | reverse complement strand
AATCTGACAATATGAAGACGAAATACCTGTAAATTTTTTTCCAATATAATTTTTTTTTCTGTGATATTAGAATAGTAAATTGTTGTTGACAATTAAGTAAAATATATCGAAATAACTCAGGTGTTTTATTTTTTATTTCATTTTTTTTTTAGTATCTAATTACGAAATAATAATACATGCCTTACAATACAATTTTTGCTTTGGTTTATATAATTATAGAGTCATTAAATTTGTTTTTGACCACTTATGCACAACACATCAAATGCTTAAAACATATATATATATATATATATATATATATATATATATATATATATATATATATATATATATATATATATGTATGTATGTATATGTCTATATCTATATATATATATATATATATATATATATATATATATATATATATATATATATATATATATATATATGTATGTATGTATGTATATGTCTATATCTATATCTATATATATATATATATATATATATATATATATATATATATATATATATATATATATATATATATATATATATATATATATATATATATGTATGTATATATATATATATATATATATATATATATATATATATATATATATATATATATATATATATATATATATATATATATATATATATATATATATATATATATATATATATATATATATATATATATATATATATATATATATATATATATATATATATATATATATATATATATATATATATATATATATATATATATTATCGCCTATTTTTAAATAGTTTTAAGTACAAAATGACAATGAATGTCTCCCATTATATCATTTATCGTAGTATGTAAGATTCTAGGATGATAGGCACCACTGTAATTCAGCTTCTGAATGTTTAATAATAATAATTTTAAGTTTCGAGGCCAGAAATAAATGCATAGTTTATATTAAATTATCTTTGAGTACTTTTATTTCCATGGCATGGATTGCAGACTATTTTGATATGTTCTGATATAATCTGACAATTTTTAATGAGTGTGACACCGGGGCAGGCAAGAAAGTTGCCGTTATCAAGCCAGGGCACCTAGAAAACACTAACACGAAGAAAAGTAGAAGTTTAAGGACAAGGCAGAATTATGGGGAAGAGACACAACAGGAAATGAACAGCTTCACAGAACAGTCGAAATATTGAGGACCTAGACGATGATAATATAATAATAATTATAATTATAAAAATAATAATAATAATAATAATAATAATAATAATAATAATAATAATAATAATAATAATAATAATAATAATAATAATAATAATAACAAACTAATTAACCTTGATCTTTAGCTCTTCCTCCCACTCGCTGCCTCTTTAACACAATCCGATATCAAACTCCTTTTGCTCAGTTTCATACAATAGAGAGAGAGAGAGAGAGAGGGAGAGCTGCCGGACTCCACTTGTAGAGAGCTATAAAGGTAGGTCTTAACAAGTGGTGATGCACGACTGCCATTCTCATATAAGGCAGCTATAAGGCTCCAATGGCCGTCTCAGACGGTATATATAAGGCCGGTAAGAAACTCCACCCTGTCCTCTGCCATATATGGTCAACAACGCGACTCCTCTAAACCAGCCCTTCAACAGAACACACCTGGATAAATGTATCCCCTGACCTAGCATGCTTGGAATGTGCTACTAACTGCACAACTGACACACACATACACATGCGCACGCTCAGGCCACGTCAGTTAAACTGAAGGATGTGAATGACCTGTTTCTGAAGATATTTTGTGTGGGTTGGAATTTATTTTATTTTTGTAACGAAAAATTGTCTGCATATATACGTGCATGCCACTTCAGTTGACCTGGAGATATATGTGACCTCCAACTGAATGGGGATTTTAAGTAAAGTGGCTTCTCTTGACCTTATCTTTTACCCTATACTCATTTGAACCGAAGATATACTCAACCAGTTAGCTGAATGAAGAAATTTAAAATATAGTGGAGTTTGAATAGGTATCTCCTACTCTGCCCTGACAAGTCATGTATACACACATGCATTGTAATTCAACTGAACTGCAGATATGTGTAGCGTATTACTGCTTAATGATTTTGAATTAGTGGTTTTATAAATCTTATCTTCAAGTCTGCACTGACTGATCATCTGCACAGACTAACTGAGACAAATGTGTTTGACCTTTTTTTTTTTGTGATTTTGATACCAGGGAAAAAAAACTGTCCTCATTGGACCTGAGCACGAAGAAAGTATAAAGAGAAACAGAGATGGGGAGTGTTGTGACTTTTCAGATGTGAAGTGATAGTAAGAGGTATGTAATGAATATCCAAGAATATTCGGTGTTGATGTTGGCATAAAAAAAAGATCCATAATGGAAGGAAGACTTAACACTGAACTGTCCTGGATAGTCCTGTTTAAGTCCAAAAGACCCTTCAGCTGTAGTATTACCAATTTACTCTAATAAATAATACCACTTAAGTTGACCTGAAGATATGTGTAAATTTTAGTGAATATAGATTTTAAGTTCAGTGGAAATTATGCATATTATCCCCAATTTTATCAACACGTGTGAAGTAAAGCCAGGTTTTAAAGCGACTTCAGACTATGCGTACAAATCGCAGCAGCGCAGAATAATTTTGGCCGCATTGCGACGCAGCTCATGTACCATATATTGCTTTTCTTCGGACTTACCAAACTTGAAACTTATTTGGGCAATACACCATTCATGGAGATTTTTTTTTCTTCATCTTTAGATTCATTATTTTGAGGTTCTTTCTTGTGTCTGGGATTTTTTTGCATTAATGTGAGGAAGTATAATACTTTTTCAGATAATATTGTTTTGTTTTGGGAATTTGTTTAAGGTACTCTTGCAAATTGTTAATTTTGTTTACTTAATTATACGTTTATTTATATATTTTTTATTGCTTGCAATTTATTTTTTTATTTTTTTTATTTATTTTTTTTACGTCACCATATTTGCCCAATTTTATTGAGGGTCGAGGGTGATGGGTGGGTAAGGAGTTGAATATGCCCCATGATTGCCTAGTCATAGATCACAACAGCTGTGGGTTGATGTGGGCAAACACTTACCTAATATGGCATTCGCTTAAGGCGATCCAATTTGAGATGTGGCGATACTTAAAGGGAAAAAACATGATGATCGTGGTGTTGAACTTGCTTTATATAATGTAAATGTTGAGTGAGTGACCACAGCCTGGTGAAAAAAAAAAATAGATCAAAGAAAAAAATAGAAAAAACTATTATAAAAGTAGTTGTTATCAACAAAGAATTATGAAAAAAAATTTCTAACATCAAGAGAGACAGAAAAAGTAATAAATATATATATTTGTTGAAACTTTATCTTCTATCAATGTTAAGTAAATATATATTTAATGAAAAAGAAAGTAACATTTAAAGATATCAAATGTCTGTATGTGAGTATATATATATATATATATATATATATATATATATATATATATATATATATATATATATATATATATATATATATATATATATATATATATATATATATATATATATATATATATATATATATATATATATATATATATATATATATATATATATATATATATATATATATATATATATATATATATATATATATATATATATATATATATATATATATATATATATATATATATATATGTTTTTTTATGAGTGTGATTCTGGGACAGTAAAAAAAAATGCCCTCTTAATAAAGTTCCGGGCACGAAGAAAACATTAAGACGAAGAAGAAGTAAAAGGTCAAGGACAAGGCAGAGATGAGGTAATGATACACAAAATGAAAAAGACAGGCAGAAAGAATAGTCGAAGTACTGAGGACCTAGAGATATTGGAAGGATTAGGCCCTGAGATGACGATAGATTCGTTTTTTAAAGGAGATACGTTATAAGAATTAGGAAAAACAGAAGGGGGAAGAGAGTCTGGAAGTAGATAGGAAGAAGCAGTCGCTGCACCAACCAATCCGCGAGCTACAAATCTCCACACAGTGCCTGTGAGACAAAGCCGCTTGGCGAGTGTTACGCGGCCTCTGCATTGGGGGGAGATGCAACTCGCCAACTCATCAGAGCAGCGATGGAAGAAGTAGCGATATAAAAGAGATGGGGATTATACTTTTCGGCAAATAGAAAGAGAATCCAGATCAGAAGTAAGAGAAGGATCATAAATGAGTCTGACTGCCTTAGATTCAACCCTATCAAGGAGATAAGTATAAGAAGAAGCACCCCAGATATGCAAGCATATAGATTTTAAGTAGCTGTAAAGAGGTAAAGTAATGACCAAAACGAAACAGAACCCCAAAATTTTTGGATGCAGATTTAGAAATTTGGATTATGTGATTCCTCCAAGACAAGTCAGAGGGTATGTGGATTCCTAATGTATTAATGGAATTAAGAGGATAAATTTCGTTAGATTCGAAGACAATAGGGCTACCAGGAGGAGAAGACATAACTATTTACTGTATATATTTTCCTCCTCAAGGAAATGGATCAAGAATACTTCCTCTGTGTTCCCCTGTGTGTCTCAAAAGTCGACTAATTGGGGCAAACTGGAGAGACTTGGACTCACCGCATTTTTCATTTTCTTCCCATGAAGAGTCAAGTTTTTTGCTTTGACCCAGCCATCTCACTTATAAGAAGGAATATATATATATATATATATATATATATATATATATATATATATATATATATATATATATATATATATATATATATATATATATATATATATATACATGCGCGCGCACACACACACACACACACACACACACACACACACACACACACACACACACACACACACACACACACATATATATATATATATATATATATATATATATATATATATATATATATATATATATATATATATATATATATATATATATATATATTATATATATATATTTATGCTGTGTAGATTTTTGCAGCTCACGGATTGGTCAGTGCAGTGACTGCTTCTTTCCTTCTGCTCTCATAATCTGGAACTCTCTTTCTCCTTCTATCTTTCTTAACTTGTATGACTGTTCTTCCTTCAAAAAGCTGATCCATCGTCATCTCAGGGCCTATTCCTGCCATATTTCTAGGTCTTCATTACTTTGACTATTCTTTCATTCAGCCATTTCCTTATTGTTTATCATTCGCATTTATCTGCCTTGTCCTTACGATGCTACTTTTTCCTCTTCTCAGGTGTTTTCTTGGTGCCTAGGCTGATGAGGGCAAACAAATAAAAGGAGCATATATAGGGAGTATATATATATATATATATATATATATATATATATATATATATATATATATATATACATATATACATATATATATATGAATAATTTTTTTCAAGTTCACGGTCGGGGTAAAAAAAAAAGGAATCATGTTTTCACATATGTAATGTGCTTATTTGGTTATATATATATATATATATATATATATATATATATATATATATATATATATATATATATATATATATATATATATATATATATATATGTATATATATATGTATATATATATATATATATATATATATATATATATATATATATATATATATATATATATATATATATATATAAATATATATATTAATATATATATATATATATATATATATATATATATATATATATATATATATATATATATATATATATATATATATATATATTTTTTTTTTTTTTTTTTTTTTTTTTTTTTGTGAATCAGCAGTGCGGACGAAGAACACGTCGGAGGTCACGTGATGAAGACTTCTTTTAATGATATTGTTGTTGTTGTTGTTGTTGTTGTTTGAGCTTAAAGCCAACCTTGTGTTGGCACGGGCCCTTGTCCAAAGGACGGCCCGTAGGTGGGCCTTTTTATGATCAGATGCATCAATTTATATATACTAGGTGTAAACTGAAACGTAGTAGCCTATATCTGGAGGCGTTTCAACTATATTGAGAACGTTCCTCACCGGAACATGATTTTATATTCCATTTCATGATCGAAAGGAAGGGTAATGGTAATACTTACACACACACACACAGATATATATATATATATATATATATATATATATATATATATATATATATATATATATATATATATATATGTATATATATATATATATATATATATATATATATATATATATATATATATATATATATATATATATATATATATATATATATATGTGTGTGTGTGTATTTGTGTGTGTGTGTGTGTTTGTGTGTGTTTATGAAAATGTATATTCACGTACACAAACTCACGTACATATATACAAACACAGGTAAACATATAGCCAGCCGTGCAAGTAAAGAAATATAGAACAACCGCTTTAAATATATATATATATATATATATATATATATATATATATATATATATATATATATATATATATATATATATATATATGGCCTTATTTCTCATTCATTACCCACATTCCTTCATTATTCACTTTCTCGCATTATTCATCTCCCACATTTCTTCACGATTCATATGCCAAATTTCTCTTCTTCGTTATTCGTATATCGCGTTGTTCATATCCATAATTTTTCGTCTACTTGTTATTCATTTTTCACCTCTTTATTATTCTTCATTATTCATCAGCCTCATTTCTCTTCTCCTTCATTATTCATCTCTCCCTGTTCCTTTCCCGCCTTATTCACCATTCACTGTTCTTCATTTTACATCACCACACTGGTTCTACTTCACTGTTCGCGGTCTGGTATTATTCATCTCCTTCATCATTCATCACTGTTCTTCATTCTCACCTGCCATACTGCTCTTCATTATTTATTTTATCGCCTCATTACTCTTCATTGCTTATAAACTCTCTAATTATTCATCGCCTTTATTTGCATTTTTCTCCTCCATCTTGATTCACTATTTCGCATTTTTCATCACATTCATTAATCACTTCTACATTGTTCTTCATTATTCATCTGCTACATTTCTCTATTCATTCCTTTTTCTCGGTCTCAAAATATTAATTTCCTTTATTATTTACAGTCTCGCGTGATTAGTTCCGGTTCCGGTTTTTACGTCACGGACTCCCTTATCAACCAAGGCTCGCGTGATTCATATTCATTATTCACAGTCTTTACTTATTCATATCCTTCATTATTCACATTATTACATTATTCATCTTCATTATTTACATATTCCCATTATTCATTTCCTACTTTAGACACATTCTCACATATTTCACTTTCATTATTCATACTCTTAATATTGATCTCATTCATTTTTTACATTCTCGCATCGTTCATGTACATTATTCACTTTCGCATTATTCATCCCCTTCATTATTCTCATTTTCGCATAGTTCATCTCTTTAGTTTATTCATCTAATTCATTATTTTACATTTTCACAATGTTCATGTATCATTATTCACGATCTCGCATTATTCGTCTCTTTCATTATTCACATTCTCTTATTGTTCATAACTCTACCACTCTATTCTTCATTATTCATCTGCCCTACTTCTCTCCTTCATTATTCACATTCTGTGTTCTTCATTTAGTCACCTGACGCACTCTGTTGTCCTCCTTCATTATTCACATTCTTGCTTTATTCATCTCCTTCATTATTCATCCCTTGGCCCTTTATTCATCTTCTTGAATTACCCATTTAAAGATGCAATTTGTCGTTACTAGGCAAAAATAATTATCTCGTCTGCGTTTCCTTCTTCTTAATCCTCCTGATTGCAGCTTCTTAATCCAAACCTGCCTACGTAATTATCTCTCTCTCTCTCTCTCTCTCCCTCTCTCTCTCTCTCTCTCTCTCTCTCTCTCTCTCTCTCTCTCTCTCTCTCTCTCTCTCTCTCTCTCTTACACACACACACACACATCTTTTTATGAGATATCTTGGACAGGCAGTTTTGCGCATATTGGAGTCTTAGCTCTCTCTCTCTCTCTCTCTCTCTCTCTCTCTCTCTCTCTCTCTCTCTCTCTCTCTCTCTCTCTCTCTCTCTCTCTCTCTCTCTCTCTCTCTCTCTCTTTCTCTTTGTCTGGCTGTCTCTCTCTTACTCTATCTCTCGTTTTTTTCTCTTTTTTAAATTTAGATTTATATATCCTATTTATACAATATTTTTAGGTTGTTTATATTCCAATTATCATCTGCTCTGTGTGTCCTCCTATTTCCTCATTTATTATCCTTTTGATTCCTTATGTATTTATCTTAACTCAAGAACACATTGGTGAATTCTCTAGAGTCGAGTTGTTTTTGGATGCTCGCAATATGAGGCTTCCTCTGATGTCTATTTACAGGGGACATGCTGTTGTGATTAATTTGGAGTAGGCAGGTAGATGCCCTTTTTCACCTGTAATTAATTCCGGATAATTCATTACAAGGTGTGCTGGATTCATATAATTTTCACCTGCAGCAATGAACTAACCTAATTTAAAATAAGCTAACGTACTTTAATCTATTCTAACCTCTTCGGTAGATATAATGGTTACAGGTGTTGTTTTTCAGGTATATTTATCTGGCATAAGCTAGATTCATATACAGGTCTTTTTGTACCTGCTGTCTAGTTCGTTTTAGATGCATGTGAAAAAGTTTTTTTTTTTTTTTTTTTTTTTTTTTTTTTTTTTTTTTTTCAAGTTATTCTTCAAAAGGGGACTTCAAGATGGCATGTAATAGTTTTTGATGCAGATTACAGGTCAGATTTGCAGGTTTTGCCTGGCAACAGAAAGACTTTGGATGCAGGTCACATAATGCAGGTCACAGGTTTATAATTTGGCAGTCAGGGGGTCTTAGATTACAGGATCGAGGAGGTAATTCACAGGTTTCAAATACTGTATGGTTTAGTAGGAAAGAAGTATACTTTTATATACAGGAAATATATTTTATAATGCAGGTCTTGATGTGCAGTGACTTGGTAGAATTAGGATTCAGATACATGTAATAGAATTTATGACGTACGTTCGTACGTTATCGATATCCACCCCTAAAGGTGGTCGGGCCTTGGTGGGCCAACAGGTGGGGAATTTATGAGATTCACAAGCTTTCATAGGTGAGTCAAAGATTTTATTTCCAGGTCTTGAATTGTATCATGCTGGTTGTAGTATATGATCGATACATTTTCATCCTTGCCATATACTGTATATTTCTATCTATCTATCTATCTATATACATTGATCATAACCCCTGTCGCAAAGGCGTGGCTAAGTCAAAGCACATACCCATTCTCATAGGCTTAACTCACTCTTAACATATGTGTTGTTCATAAACATAGTACCAGTTCCCTCTCCTATACTGTCACTCGTTCCACAGCCAATCACATTCAGAGACACAAGTACTAAGGAAAGATAAAGTAGGAAGAGAGATTAGAAATTGGCAAGATGGAGAAATACGAGCAAAGAAATGATAGGAAGAAGAGGAGGGAAAAATAAGAGGTAACAAATGAGAGGGGAGTGGGGAGGAGATAGAGGAAAGGAGGAAGAAATAAGAGGAACGAGAAGAAAAAGGAAAAAATGGGAGAAACGAGAAGAAAGAGGAAGATAAGGTAGAGGGGAGAAGAGAGCAGATTTACTAAAGAAAGCAAAAGGAAAGAAGAAAGATGGCGGAAAAGGAGAGGGGAGAAGAAAGAGAAGGAAGAAAAGGGAGAAGTAGTAAACGAGAAGAAGGAGTGAATAAATAGATAATTAAATTACTCTTTTTCCATAAAACTTGCAGTGGGTATTACAGTATCAATACTGCAACTTACTTTAACAGTATGTGTAATATTTACAGAATAGACTGAATGTAGACGCCATGTAAGATTGATAATAATAAAATATGTTGAAAAAAGAGTATAGATAACAAACAGAATAAGGGAGAAGAAAATGGAAAGAGCGAAGATATAGAAGGAGAAAGAGGAAGAAAGAATCAGTATGCAACTGGAGTCTTCCTACCAATTCACAAGGAAAGTTTTTTTTTCTTTCCTTCTTCTTGCAGGGATATAACCGCTTTTATACTTGATCCAAAACTTCTCTTATATTTTTACGCCGCGAAAAGTCGCTTATTTTTCTCGACAGAGGAATTGTGTTTTAAAAAAACTCTCTTTTTCTTCTTTCTTTATTTTCAGGAAATATAAGGGAGGGAAGCTAGAATGCTTCCTCCGTGTTCCCCTGCGTGTTAAGAAGAGTCGACAAAATGGGGCGGAGCGAGGGGACTGGGCATCCCCTCGTCTGTAGTTTTTCTATCCAAAGAGTCAGAACATTTTGCCTTGACTCAGCCACTCCCATTATAAGGGGAAAAAGGGCTCATGTATATAGATAGAGAGATGGTCAAATATGTAATGAAAATTACCATATATGTACTAGAGGGAGTGCCTTCGTGTACATGTACCCAGGTACAGATATTGGTATATTAAAAAACTTATATTATGCAGCATACGACAGTATATGGTTTTATGTATTATTTTATACACGTATGAGATATTAATTACTCCAACTTGCCATAATAAATAGATGTACAAAGTTAATAATCCCCATGGAGGGAGGTGGCTGAGTCAAATCATGCTCACTTAAATAGCTACAATAAACCAAAGAAAATATAAACAAAATCATTTGTAACACTGCTCTTGTCAACTGCTAAGAGATATATGGGTATCCAAGACCTTTGAGAGAGAAATTGCCTTCTCTCTCTCTCTCTCTCTCTCTTCTCTCTCTCTCTCTCTCTCTCTCCTCTCTCTCTCTCTCTCTCTCCTCTCTCTCTCTCTCTCTCTCTCTCTCTCTCACTGAATATTTTCCTTTACCGAAGAATTGTATTTTTAGAAGTTTTCTTACTTTACTTTTGAAAAAGAATTACTTTGTAGTTTACTTATGAATGAAGTACATAAATTAAATGAAATTCTATATACCGATAATATAAATATACAAGTAAGAATTTTAACCAGTGTCTTATCATCATGTATAGATCGATGTGCGCCACTAGTGACAAGAGAAATATTTCGTCCCCCCGCTCCTTGGATAACAGATGACATAAAAAACATTATGAAAGAAAGAGACAAACTACAAAATGAAGTAAAACTACAAAGAGATAATATCCCTTTAAGAGAAAAGTTTACAGAGCATAAGAAACAAGTAAAATCATTATTAAGTAACAGTAAGAAACAGTATTACAAAAATGAATTTCAAAACGCTAAAGGCAATATCTCTGATACATGGAAAATTGCTAAAACCATGCTTTCCAATAACTGTAATAAAAGTAGTAACATATCAATTATACCCGATGAGGTAGATGTAAGTGCTAAAGCAGAAGAGTTCAATAATTTTTTCGCTGAAGTGGGGAAAAAACCTTTGAAAAAACAAAAAAAGAAATAATAAATGAAATCAATAATAGTAATGGTGGTAATAATAATGATGATGGTAGTAGTAATAATAATAGAAATGTTGATAATGGTGTAAATAATAATGATGGTGGTAGTAATGGTAATGATAATAGTGATGATGGTAGTAATAATAATAATAATGTTAATCTTGAAGAACATAGTGCATTCAATAGAAGTAATGATGTCTTTAACCCTACTACAGTAGATTGTAATACAGTAATCTTAGTAATAAAAAATCTGAAAGACTCTAATGCATATGGATCAGATGGAATTTGTTTTCGTTTTATTAGAGATTCATTATTTGTAATAGCATATTATCTGACGGTAATAATCAATACTTCCATAGTTACCAATATTTACCCAGATTTATGGAAAAATCCCCATGTAATTCCTGGTTTTAAAAATGGAAATCCTGACGACGTCTCTAACTATAGACCAATCTGAATATTGCAGTTTGATAATTTTCTTGGTTTAATACCTATCAAAGCAAGTTTATGCGTTGTGTTGTTGTTGTTTGAGGTTAAAGCCAACCTTGTGTTGGCACGGGCCCTTGTTCAAAGAACGGCCCGTAGGAAGTTTATGCAGTCAGCAAAAATAGAATAAATACATATAATAAAAACTCTGGTAAATTTAGCGTTTCTCAAGGTTCAGTACGCGGTCTTATAATATTCAGATTATTTATAAGCTATTTAATCAGTGTTGCTCAGAATGCCATGCTAGTCCACGCTGCTAATGATGCCCAGATTTCATTCTCCAAAATATTGAAGATCTTGAGTTGTTAATTTTAGATATCGAACATGGAAATGGTAGTAAACTCCTTCACAAGAAATGAATTGTGAGTAAATTCAAACAAAATTCTATTCATATTTACAGAGACAAGAGCTGTTATAGTTCGAATATGTAGAGACCAAATAATTAAAGTAGGATTTTCTCATATTAGTGCTGTTCATTCTCTTGGAAACCTGATTGTCATTTATCATTTAAATCTCATGTTGAAAATATTTATGCTTTGGCAAATGGTATGGTTTCTTTAAATTGAAATAGGAAACATATTTGACTGCCACATCAGGAAAATATCATATTGTTCAGCGATATGGAGAGGTTGTTACAGCTACGACCAATGAGATTTTTGCTACAAAAATCGATGTTGGCCATGGTAAAAATCTGGATCTTGTAAAGATGAATAACCCCAGGGTTCTTTAGGGTTATTCATCTTTATAAGACAATTCTTGGGTTCGTCATATTTACAAGGTAGTTATAGAGGTTATTTGTATTTACTTTTCATAAAGACAAATAACGGGTTATTCACCTTTACAAGTTTAATTACAGGGTTATTTAACTATACAAGTTTTATTACGGGGTTATTCAACTTTACATGGGGTTATGAGGATTACTTATTTTTACAAGATCCAAAACCTTAACTAGGCAAGACCTTTAATCAAGGAGCTATATTGGCTCAGGGTAGAAGACCAATTTATATATGACGTGCTGATCTTTTTGTATACAAATTACTGGAAGGTATTATACCAGAATGACTATAACTATTAACACAATTAGCTGTTCTGTGGAAACACACCCTCCGCAGTCACAGAAAGCTGTGATTCCAAAAGCAAGACCAAAAAACAGTAGACAGAAGAGTATCTGTCTAAGGTCCCAACCTTTGGCACAGCCTGACAGAAGACATAAATGATAAAGAAATAGTTTCATCAATCAAAAAGAAATTGAAAGCACAATGTGTAGGTCTTGAAGAGGTCAAACTATTGTACTGATATCTTAAGTTTGTAAAGATATGATAGTATTTCAGAAAAGGAACCTGATTTTAGTAATTGTATTATGAAGATAGATTATGTATTCATACCTAATTCAAAAAAGTAAACTACATCCACTCTTTTAGTGTAATTATTATTCTGAGGTGTTATGTTATTTCTACATTATATCTCTTTATTTGTACTTATATTTTTACAAGTTCTACAGCGTACATTTTGGAACATAGACATATTATTTATTAATTAATTTATTAATTTTCTTTTTCTCCTTTGCCTCCTCCTCCTTCTTCGAAATTAATATTATTTATTAATTAGCTTCTTTTTCTCCTTTTTCTCCTCCTCCTCCTTCCAACTTTCATCCTACTCCTCCTTCTACTTCTCCTTCCTTGGCCGTAAACCTTTCTCTCTCTGTTGTGGCCAAGTAAAGAGTGATGAGGGGAAGCCACGCCTCCGGCCACTACCCTTATCCCCTAGACCTTCCCCCTTAGGGGCTTCTTAAAGAGATGGGAGTCGATCCCAACGATACAAGGCAACTGTCTCCTCCCTTGATTAGCTTATTTGCTCTCTCTCTCTCTCTCTCTCTCTCTCTCTCTCTCTCTCTCTCTCTCTCTCTCTCTCTCTCTCTCTCTCTCTCTCTCTCTCTCTCTCTCTCTCTCTCTCTCTCAAATTCTGAGCTACTTGAAAGATTGATGATTTTCCTCTCTCTCTCTCTCTCTCTCTCTCTCTCTCTCTCTCTCTCTCTCTCTCTCTCTCTCTCTCTCTCTCTCTCTCTCTCTCTCTCTCTCTCTCACACACACATTCTTGGCTTTAAGGAAACATGTGATATGTATCAGTGAATTAAAATTTACTCCCATTGTGAATACATATGTTTATATGATACAGATATAAAAATATTAAGGAAAGTATTACATTAGTGAAGCTCAAACGCAGTTAAACAGGTATTAATAAGTAAGCAGAATAAATATATTGTGTGTTTTAAACAAAAACTTTTGGAAGCAGAGGTAAGAAACTCTTTGGCCCGATTTCTTAAGCAGTGTGTAAACCTAGGATACCATATTGTTTGTTAGCTGGACACACAGAATTGGATTTCATCAACGCATCTGACGCGGGTACTGTGTATGGCTGGGATCCCGTGCGGGATCCTAGCCATACACAGAACCGCGTCAGATGCGTTTATGAAATCCATTTGTGTGTGTCTAGCTAACAAACAATATGGTATCCTAGGTTTACGCACTGCTTAAGAAATCGGGCCTTTGTTAAGCTTCTTATGTATGTATATTTTTTTTAGTCCTTCAGTTAAAAGTTACTTTGATTGTTTTATTCTTTTTTATTTTTAGATTTCCACCCACGGCTGTACATATTAGGAATCCAAATAGCCTGTAACTTCTCTTGGGGGAGTCACATAATCCAATTTTCTAAAATTGCTTCCAAAAAAATTAGGGGCTTTGTTTGGTTTACATCATTGCTTTTCCACTTTACATTTACTTATAATCTATACAGAACTTAATCTGTCCCTGCTTAGAATACTTCTCGCACATCTGGGGTGCTTATTCTTATACTTATTTCTTTGACGCAGCCACCCTCCTTATAAGGGGGAATATGGCTCTGGTATATGGATGGTATATGGATTTCTTTGATAGGGTTGAATCTTACTTCTAATCTGGATTTGCTTTCTCTTCGTCGTAAGATATCATCCATTTCTCTTTTCTATCGCTACTACTTCCATCGCTGCTCTAGTGAGTTGGCGAGTTGCATCCCTTCCCCACTTCCGAGGCTGTGTAACACTCGTCAAGCGGCCTAGTCTCACAGATACTGTTTCAAGATTTGTAGCTTGCAGATTGGTCTGTGCAGCAACAGTTTTTTTCCCATCCACCTCCAAACTCTGGAACACTCTTCCTTATTCTGTCTCTCATAATTCCTATAACATATCTTCCTTCAAAAATGGGATCTATCGTTTTTTCAGTGTCTAATCCTGCCATATTTCTAGATCTTCAATGCTTCGACTATTCTTTGAGCCTGTCCTTTTCCTATTGAGTTTTATTTCTTTATTTCTTCCTTGTCCTTAAACTTCCACTTTTTCTTCGTCTTAATGTTTTCTTGATACCCGGCCTGATGAGGGCAGGTTTCCTTCCTTTCCCGGTGTCACACTCATAAAAAAGAAAAATTTTCAGGCAAAATCTTGCTCTTTATTTCATTTCTTATTACCTTTGGTTTTCATAGTTAATTCTCTATACAGTAAACAATAGTGTCTCAATATCATCCTGTACATTTTTATTTGCTTTCACGGGTTTCTCTCTATACATATAATGTTTCCTTTTTTTTTATTTATTCAGATAACTGTACATGAAGACATGTGCACATGGGCACTCCCAGTGATATTGCTGTTGATAAACATTACAATCTATTTGGTTATGTATATATAAAATATTAATAGAATTTGCAGCCAATTTTAAATATCATAGCAAGTAATTAATAATAAAATATAGTGTAATAATTGAAGAGTAATTGAAGAGTAATATTTGTAACAATATTTTCAATAGTCCTTGTTGAGTGCTATCATTTAAGTTACATTTAACTTTTCAACAGTACTACTGCAGACAGTTTGAAGCAGATATAGAATATCAATTTTCAGATTAGAATAATAAGTAGGTACATATACATATGCATGCATTAATTAGATGAGCAATAGAAACACCACTGGGGCTTCATAACCAACATGTCTATGCCCACCCCCGTGTGCATGGGGATAATAGTGACAAAATCGGTGCAATAACTAATATATGAACTTACTGTGCATCCTACTACGTAGGATAATTAAAACACGTTTAGAACATGAGCTATATACGTATTGAAAATATCTACGTTAGGTAGAGCCCTTTATATTCAAGGAATCAGAAGAACGTGGTACGGTTGTTTGCTAGTTTTAACTAGACTATTCAACAGCATTCACAACACCCTCTCTATGACCACCACCTACGACAGGGGAGCAACAATAACCCCCCTCATTTTTATTTTATTTATTCAGATAACTGTACATGGGGACATGTGCACATGGACACTCCAAGTAATATTGCAACTGTTAAACATTACAATCTATTTGGCTATGTATAAATGAAATATTAATAGAATTTGCAATTAATTTTAAATATCATAGCAAGTAATTAATAATAAAATATCTTCTTCTTCTTCTTCTTCTTCTTTTTCTTCTTCTTCTTCTTCTTCTTCTTCTTCTTCTTCTTCTTCTTCTTCTTCTTCTTCTTCTTCTTCTTCTTCTTCTTCTTCTTCTTCTTCTTCTTCTTCTTCTTCTTCCTGGTATTATCTTCTTCAATTCTCCGTATTCCATGCCGTTTATTTCCATAAATCCTTGATATAAGAATCTTTCCTCCGGAAGTAAAAGAGTTTATTTTGATGTCTTTTTTTTTCACTTTGATATTTTCAATAACTCAGTATATAACACAAAAGCAAGCGAGACATTTACATATAAATATATACTTTATAAATAATTAATAAGAAGATCATGACTAAAATTAATGTTGTGAAAAAAGAAAATTATAACTCTACGATCCTCATGTCAGCAGTTTTTCCCTATGTGACACCGATTATATATATATATATATATATATATATATATATATATATATATATATATATATATATATATATATATATATATATATATATATATATATATATATATATATATATATATATTAATAATAACAATAATAATTATAATAAAAATAATAATAATGATAGTAATAATAATAATAATAATAATAATAATAATAATAATAATAATAATAATAATAATATAGTAACAAAGGAATCAAATAAGAATAACGAAAAGAGAGAAAAAAGAAAATAACGGATTATTGTTCTTATCTTTCTTGCAACATAATTATTTGCAATAATTCATTAATTATTCAAAAAGGAATAATTCTAATTACATATCATTAGAAGAAAATTAGAAATATTAAAAAAAAGCGATAAAGCGAAAATGTAATTTTTTTATAAACGGATTATCGTACCTCTGGAAACTTTGGTCCTGCTCTTTTTTCCCCGAATATGAAAACGGTTATTTTATATCTCTTATCGTTTAAATATTTTCATAAATCATTATTTCATCTATACAGAATACATTAATTAAGATATTAGAATATAATATACCCTTAAACAACGTAGGAAAACTGGGAGGAATTTAGAAGTATTTCAGGAGAATAGAAATACACTTTTTGTTAGATTCTCGTACCTCTGGGATCTTTCTTTCGGTTCTTTTTTATTTTTTATTTTTTTCCA
Organism: Halocaridina rubra; assembly: GCA_037179515.1. NCBI lineage: Eukaryota > Metazoa > Arthropoda > Malacostraca > Decapoda > Atyidae > Halocaridina > Halocaridina rubra. Next base: position 50,099 of record JAXCGZ010020896.1, on the reverse strand, counting down.
GAGCCTCGTGGTGACGTACGAAGGAGATGAAAATGAAGTGGAAAATATTCTCTCTCTCTCTCTCTCTCTCTCTCTCTCCTCTCTCTCTCTCTCCTCTCT
>JAXCGZ010020896.1:40000-42500 GCA_037179515.1 Halocaridina rubra | reverse complement strand
CAATTACTTCTGATACAAGGATAGCGTCCCTCACTGTGGAATATTAGTTACAACGCTATATTATAGTCTGTATTGCCTAAAGTTCATATATATATATATATATATATATATATATATATATATATATATATATATATATATATATATATATATATATGTATGTATGTATGTATATTAATGTTCAAATGTATATGTTTACCTTTCTGCAAGCACATAAATGTGTCCTAGACTCACAGGCACCATAGTGTACATAGTTCTACAGCTAGTGTACTACTAATAACAATAGTACAGTTATTATTATTACAGTTGGTACTATTATTACTATATAATAATAATGGTAATAAACAACTTCAACAATAATAATAATAATAATAATAATAATAATAATAATAATAATAATAATAATAATAATAATAATAATAATAATAATAATAATAATAATAATGATAATAATACTAATAAAAATACTAATAAAAATAATAAAAATAATAATAATAATAATGATAATAATAAAAACAATAATGATAATAATAATAATAATAATAATAATAATAATAATAATAATAATAATAATAATAATAATAATAATAATAATAATAATAATAGTAATAATGAATCATCATCATCATGATAACGATGATAATGATCACAAAAAACTGTCGACGTATATACCTGTAACTCTCCTATTATTTTCTCGCCTTGAGTATTTTCATTTAAATAATAATAATGATAATCATAGAATTTTTGATATATATACTTTTAACTTTGCTATTATCTCGTCGTGAGTATTATCTTTTTATGTAGGCTATGGAATGGGACATTGTATGCAACAATTTAGGTCTTGCTTTATTTCATTTAAATATGTGTCCTTGTGCTTGTTTATTACCCAGTAGCTGGCAGTCATACTGACATTAATACGTGATAAACAAAAACTTATTTTTTGTTAAGTGTTCTTTGCAAATATAAATTCCAAGATATGTGATATGCAGTTTAGTCTATAAAGTTTGCATGTTTCTTTACCTTACTTATCCTCATAATTTTAATTTTGAAGCAATAAATTCCCTTGTCCTCATTGGTAGCCCCCCAAATAAAAAAAAGATAAAAAAAAGAATGTCTAATCGATCACTCATATCCAGAAAAGAAGTGTTTCTTAGCACACCATTTCTGCATTCCACTATCAGTCTATTCAGAGAATTGTGTCAGATAATTTTCATATGTTTAGAAACTAAGTGTTCTTAGCGCACCCTTGCTGCACTTCACTATCTGGCCATTCAGAGCATTGTGTATGAGCATTAGCATGATTTCAGTGCAGAGGTGTACATAGTACACCCTTGCTGCATTCCACTGTCTGGACATTCAGAGAATTGTGTATGAGCATTAGCATGTATTCAGAGCAGAGGTGTACTTAGTACACCCTTCCTGTACTCCATTATCTTACCATTCAGAGAATTGTGTCTGATCATTTGCATCTATTGAGAACAATAATGTTCATAGCAGTTGTACATGCAGCAGTTCACACTCTTACCATTCAGAAGATTGTATCTTATCAGTTGAATATATTCAGAATATAAGTTTCCCTAGCACTTACCATTGCTGCACTTCGCTCACAGGCCACTCTATGGATTGGCTCTCATCATTTCCATTTATTTTAAACAGACATGCACTTAGCATTTATCCTTGCTGATGATTTAGGAAATTTGTGTATGTTCAAGTGCATGTATTCAGAACAGAACTGTACTTAGCACTTAGCTTGTTGTACTCCATTATCTGGCTATCAGAGGATTGTATCTATTCACTTGCAGGTACTCAGAACCGAGATGTTCCTAGCACACATCCCTGCTGCACTCCACTATTTATGTTCATCCAGAGTATTGTTGCTTATCCAAGAGTTACATTCCGTTTTCTGTTGATAAATATTGCATTATCCAGTATAGCATTTTCTTCCTTTCATCCTGGAAGTTACCTAGCCGTGTATGCGTGTTTGTATATGTGTGTCACTGAGAACTTATTGGTATACCCCTCCACAATACAAACACAGATGCTAACAAACCCAACGGCGATATGCCCTCCGAGACCTTAAATTCAACACGAGGCATCTTGATTTCATTATTCGTGAAGGTGATCTAAGCAACTAATATTGAATGATCTGGACAGATTCTCCCAAACTCCTGAGATGTGGTGAAAAGCTATACATTATTTAGAGGCTTTGATCCACTAAGCTTGGTTGCCCTGGATAATGTAATAACGGTGTAGCTGGTCAGAAGAGGGAGACGGATAGTCATGGCGGTGGGGTAGGAACCCTTTGGTGTTTGGGTGGATCATGTGGGGATGGGGATGATGCTAGTAGAGTGGACATCGATTGACTGGATTCCCTTGAGCTGGAGTCACACTTGGACTCTTTCGATGATTAAGAAAAAAAATAGATTCCACAAATCTTTGATATTTAAGGTTATGCAGTTATAGAAATCTCTAAATTTTGGTTTATAGGCAGGCGTGGGAT
>JAXCGZ010020896.1:5000-32500 GCA_037179515.1 Halocaridina rubra | reverse complement strand
TATTTAATTTAACAGTATATATACTCTCTTACTTATTAGTTCAATTATATATCTACTTATAAGTTACTTTTAGATTGTATAAGAATAACCATAGTACAAACAGAGAAAATAATGTTTGTTTGTTTACGATTTTTTTTATTTATTTATGTATTTATTTGTTCATTATTTACTATTTGTATCTTTTTAAGCATAATATATATATATATATATATATATATATATATATATATATATATATATATATATATTATATATATATATATGAATGCATATATATATATATATATATATATATATATATATATATATATGAATGCATATATATATATATATATATATATATATATATATATATATATATATATATATATATATATATATATATATGAATGCATATATATATATATATATATATATATATATATATATATATATATATATATATATATATATATATATATATATATATATATTTATATATATATATATATATATATATATATATATATATATATATATATATATATATTTATTTATTTATTTATTTATTTATATAAGTAGTCACCGTGGCTCAAGCGGTAGCGTCCGCGACTGTGAGGCGTTAGGTCGAGGGTTCGCGCCCCGTCACGATCTTTTTCAGCTTATCTTATTAAAGGAAAAGAAGTTTTGCAAAACTTTAAGAGAGAGAGAGAGAGAGAGAGAGAGAGAGAGAGAGAGAGAGAGAGAGAGAGAGAGAGAGAGAGAGAGAGAGAGAGAGAGAGACTGAATATGGATGCAGAGGGAAGCTTTCATCAACCATAAGAGAAAAAAAAAACATAGAAAATGATAATAAGAATTATTCTTCTAATAAATTTTGTTTCTATAGGCCGAGAGGAAAAGGGAAATAAATCCAATAAGAATGATTGTTTTAGTGAAGTGTGTTTCGTACGCAGAATTGACTGCTTATGACCCTTTTCCGTGAAATCTGGAACAGGCTAAAACCTTGGGGGTCCTATTCCTCTTTCTGGAAAAGAACAGAATACTATACAGTAATTAAACATAAGATAGGATTTAAGAGCTTGTTTATGAGAAAATTTAAGTGAAAATTACAAATACTTAAGAGAGGGTCGTGATAGCTAAGTGGTAGACTGTGTTCGTCGTTAGGTGACTTATGTGGGTTCGACCCCTCCGCAGGGCGTTAGGAAGAGCATCCAGCCTTAATACCCTAGTTCCAATATGCTTGTGTCCACCTCCATCGAAGGGGACTGCTTGTAACAGAAAATAGTGCTATAAATACTTAAGAAGGTAGGAACGGAGGGGGGGGGATGAATCTGAGAAAAAATAGTAAGGAAATAGAAAATATAATTAGAAATATGTAAAAGAAAAGTGAATTTTTATGAGATTAGTCATAATAACATTCTTTTGACCTCAGTAAAATTTAAAGACTATATATAAAGTGTTGCTGGAAGGAGGAAGGGTTTGAATACGAAAAAATAAGTCAATAAACCACATTTGAAAATTAATCTGAAATAAATAGATACTGAAAAAGGTTGCTAAAGATACTTTTGGCAAATACAACTACATGAAAAAGACGAAGGATAGGAAGTTCCATATTTGAAACAGCATTAGAAATTTATGCACCAAAGGATATTTCTCAATCCTTGGCAAAGCACCATCGTCTTTGGTTAACATACTTTCTGGGAAAAAGATATTTCGATCTCTCTGCAAGTATAGCTTTCTCACCCTCGTCTATTTTCCAGTCATTTGGTTTTTGCAAAGTATGTATCATAACCTGACGGTGGAAGTGCAACTTCGAAAGTTTGCGTATCAATGCAAACGGGACTGCATTGCTGAAGATCGTTTCTGACGAAGAGACCTGTACCTTGAGGCTACGCTTATATATATATATATATATATATATATATATATATATATATATATATATATATATATATATATATATATATATATTCCCTTTTTTATAAGACAAAATAAATATCTGCCCTAACCAGGAGTCAAACCTACTGCACAAATACAATCCATCAGTGTATTTATGTGTGTGTGTGTATATACGAGTATATATATATATATATATATATATATATATATATATATATATATATATATATATATATATATATATATATATATATATATATATATATATTACTCTACTTGATTTTATAATAAGAATATGATTACACTCTCATTATAACCCCATGACATTATTGCTTAACTCTTTTGTAGATTCTGCTTATTAAAAAGCACAGTTACTTCTTATATTTTTTCATGATGCTATCGTAATTCTTTTTGTAATACAGCAATCCCAAGCTATACGATGCCAAAGCAACTCTCTCTGATATTAAAAAAAAATGGTTACTTCTTTATATATTTTCTTAAGATATTCTAGTTCTTAGTGTATTACAGCAAGCCCATGATATACGATGGCAAAGTAAACCTCTTTGAGCATCTTGCGTCTAGACAAAGCCATTAACCACTTCCTCCTCATTCCAAGGGCATCAGCAGTGGATGATAGAAGCTTTATGCATCTTGCTTCATCAGCTTCTGAGGCCAACCAGCACCGGCAAATAAGCATTTATGAAGACTGTTGAGACTTAACGCCTTTGCACTGACCACTCATATTTTACTATTAGTGTCCACCCCCACCTGTTCATTAATATATATACACTGAATGTCTGGCCATGCATGCACTATTGCAGTGGTTCTAAACCTTTTCCAGGCCCGCACCCCCAGGAAATATTATGATTAATGTTGGCCTCCTTGAGTATGAAGTAGTCTCATTTCTGACTGCTGACTGAGTGATGACTTGTGAATCACCACTCAAATGACACAGGTCACTGACTATGACCTCCCCCCCCCCTTGAAATTACATCCTTAACTCATATGGGATGCAGGTCCCTCTTGTTGGGAACCCCTGCCCTACTGGAAGTCTCGGTCCAGTTTTCCTAGATCTCAAGGTTAACTTATATATATAAAATAGTTCTTTGTGATACAGTCCTTTGCTTATGATAGTAATAAATGTTAACTATTATTTGGGGGGGGGGGTCTTGAAAAAAGTTAAATTAGAATCTACTCACTGGGGAAGCATATCTATCCACTGGGCGAACGAGCCACCTCAACTCCCAAACCCAGAATAATGATGAGGGATAGTGTCAGGGAGGGCTTCAGGATGTAAAGCCTGATATAAAACCAAACACGGGCTTGCGTTGGGCTAGTGAATGGCAGAGATAACTCTTGAAAATGCTACAGAGAAAGAAAAACGCAATGAAAATAAATTTAAGTTGTATAGTCCCGCCACTGAGGAAGCGAACCAACTCAATTCGATGCCAGTCCAAAGCCCAGACTAATGGAGACTGCTGGCGTCAGGTAGGACATCCAATGTAAAACTTTGAATCAAAACGAAACCTGGACCTCTAAGAAGCTGGTGAAAGACAACGAATCAATAACAATATGTAAAAATGAACAGAGAAAGAAGAAGAAGACTAGTTTAATTTATTTAAAGTAATCATTGTGAGACTAGAGTTAGCATATGATGAGTTGGGTTTAAATTTGAGTTTTAATCTCTGAATTCAAGATTAAGCTATTTATTGTAGGTAGTTGTTGATAATATTTTTTTTGCTTTATTTGATGTTGGTTATAATTATTATGCATGATTTACATATTTTGTTTGTAAGACCTTATGAATAAATTGAAAATTGTTCATTTTTGGAAAACTGAACATTTCAAATTGCAACTTTTGATGTTAGGTCTCAGTTTGTGAAGTAAGTCTTAGGACTTGAGGTAAAACTAGCAAATATCGTTATTTTTTTTTTTAAGCATTAAGTTATATAAAATATATAATGATACTAAACTTTAAAAATGCATTGCAATGCAGCACATGCTCATAGCCATATGATGGATAAATGAGGAGAAATGTATTTGAGTAAAGAAGAGAGAGAGAGAGAGAGAGAGAGAGAGAGAAATTAATTTTGAAAATATAACTCTTATTGACATCCATTTACAGCATGTGTAGTTGTTTGTATATTCGTGTCTTAAAGGAAAAAGGAAACATAAGCTCGTATAGGTGCAAGAATTATTTGTATAAAACAATAACTTAAGTTAACAAATGTCACTAGTGACATTACAAAGAGACTGCATGACAGCAGCAGAAGCCAGATTAAACTATATCATTAACGTTAGCTTCGCGAAAGTATGCGCTACTCTCTTCTTCCCTTATTTATAATACAAGCACACGCTAGCATCGTCTTAAAAGCCTTTTGGCGCTCACATATCTCAAGCAGTAAGCAATTACTGGGAATACAATGTTGCTGAGAGAGAACTTCAAGTGATAATGTATCATCAACTAGGACGATAAAGCATGCGGTGCGTCGTACTGAACCTTTGAACACTTAATAGCCTAGAGAAGAAAAAACTGTACTACGTATCTAATGATCTTACAGAGCATCATTATTTGTCATTACTATCTTCATAAAACACTCAAGTCGAATATTAAACTTGTTTTTATTAAATTGTTCATTTACATAGCCATGGGTGATTTCAATGCCTCTGCTTGAGACAAAGAAGCTCCCATTCTCAGTATATGAAAATGTGCTCAATATATTTGTATATGCATTACTACTAACTGAACTTCAGTAGCCCAGTGAATATAAATCATTGGTTTTACCCAGGAGGTTCTGAGTCCTATTTCCAATGATAGTACAGTTTCTCTTTATTTTTTCTTAGAAGGTCAATATCGATATGATGTGAATATTTCCATGACATATGAAAGTGGTAGTATTTATAGTTCTATTGGTCTTTTTATGTTCTCAACAGTTACTAATATATCATATTACATAAAACAAACTTTATGAGCTCTGTCACTGGTTTGTGAGAGCTAATGTAGATGAGACCCTCTTTTGCACTACTTGGAGCCTGAGTTCATACCATCATTGTACGTAAGACTTTACTGTTTGTGCCCTTGAAGGTCCAAATCTTCTCACTGCTAGAGAAGAAAATTAACAAACCACTCATAATCTCCATAATTGACTCCACATATCTGATAGTAAATTCACAGATGCTAGCATACTACACAACAGACCTCAATAACCGTCTATCATGTCAAGAAGTTTATAGACTCCAAACCATCTCTGGGAGCCAAACATAGATACCTCTTGATTGGGGACCGAAATCTGTTCCACTGATCTAGACACCCGTACTGATTTTTGTAATTTAAAAAGAATATTATCACCTATTAATTCCCTATTAATATTATCATGATACTGAAATATTACTTAATTCAGAGCACTTTATCCATATTAAATATGATATCCAGATAGCAAATTTTCTTATTAAAAAATATTGTAACTAAATATTACTAAATAAATGTAATTATAAGTGATTTTCTTATTTATGTATTAATGATAGTTTTTAACTTTTCCACTCCCAATTTTATCCTCAATTTAGTAGTTAATTATATTTTTATTCTCATAAATTTCTTATAATAAGAACTATATAACATGCTTTGCTACAGCCAGTCAGCTTAAGCAGTTAATATCATTATTTTATTAATATTCAATTTGTCTGTATATATATATATATATATATATATATATATATATATATATATATATATATATATATACATACATACATACATACATACATACATACATACATACATACATACATACATACATACACACACACACACACACACACACACACACACACACACACACACACACACATATATATATATATATATATATATATATATATATATATATATATATATATATATATATATATATATATATAATGTTAGAAATATGATGATAGTGACCATTGAAAATGAATAGATAGAGATATTCGTAATTTATGTGGCCTTTCGTTCTTCCTTTTTTTTTTTTTCATTTCCTTCTCAGAATGATTTCACATACACGCACACAAACATACACGCATACGCACTCATTTATATGTGTTTGCACTGAAATTAATATGAAACCATTCCCGAATTAATGTGTATTTACGAATGTTTTAAATTACTGAATAATTACATAATAATTACATTATAATGCCCATGCTAGTGATCGCAGATTGAAAGCTATGCCCAATATCAACTATTATTATTATTATTGGAAATATATCAATAAGTAAATTAATTAAAATTTAAATTGTCTATAAAACAAGAAGAACAAATGTAATGTCTAGAATTTCATGCTTACAATGGATGGAATCTTAAGGATATATTAGAAACGAATGATAGAATAATAAGGATAGATAAAGAGAACATGTTGAGGATAGATGAAAATTAAATGATAGAATAATGAGGATAGATAATGATAGAATAGTGGATAGACAAATAGTAGTATTATCGGCAGGAGATACATAGACGAAGGATATGGAATATGTATTGGATAGACAAGGGCTAGAACAAATATATATTGGATAAATAGATAACAGGTATAAGTAAAACTTATTTTTAATCAAAAGATGTGGCTTGACAGGTAATATTGGAAGGATAGAGAGTGGATATGAAAGTGCGCAAAAGAATAGGGTAGATAAAAAATAAGAATAGGCATATTATAATAAGTATTAATAAAGGGTGTAATATAATATTATATTAAAGAAACGAAAGATAGAGGGATAGGATAATTAGATAGATATGCAGGTAGGTAGATGGATTGAAAAAATAGAAAAGTAATAGTAAAGCTCATTTATAGTTATATAAAACTTGTAGAATAATAAAATATAGAATAAATAGACAGAGATAAAGAAAAGAAAGATAACAAAAGTTGGAGGGATGGGATAGGGAGATAGATAGATAGAAAAAGAATAGAGTGGATAGATAGAGTAACGCATGTAATGACGATATTAGGCGGACAGAAAATTGAGAGATAGGATAGGTATATGAAAAACTAATGCAGAGGATAGATAGATAGATAACTGAATAGAGAGGATTGATAGAAAAACATTTAGGTAATATAACATTATATTAAAGATTAGATACAAAAGGATGGATACATAAGATAGATATATAGGGATAGAGAGGAAATAACCCTACGATGGAGATAGACAGATAGATAATAGAGGAAATAGACAGATTAAGAGATAGGTTATATCGATTGATAAGAATAGAGAGACAATAAATAAAAGATGAAGAGCTAGGATAGAATAATTAAAATATAGACAAATAAATACATAGATAGATATTAATAATAACAACAACAACAATAATAATAATAATAATAATAATAATAATAATAATAATAATAATAATAATAATAATAATAATAATAGTAATAATAATGATGATAATAATAATAATAATAATAATAATAATAATAATAATAATAATAATAATAATAATAATAATGATAATAATAATAATAATAATAATAATAATAATAATAATAATAATAATAATAATAATAATAATAATAATAATAATAATAATAATAACTTCTGTTACTACTCATACTGCTGTTAATGCTGCTGCTGCTACAACTACTTCTACTGCTACTACTACTACTAATCATAATAATAATAATAATAATAATAATAATAATAATAATAATAATAATAATAATAATAATAATAATAACAATAATAATAATAATAATGGTAATAATAACAACAACAACAATAATAATAATAATAATAATAATAATAATAATAATAATAATAATAATAATAATAATAATAATAATAATAATAATAGATTAATATATGAATATCAGTAATACAACACAAGATTATCGTTTTATTAACTGTGCGTGTGCATGTGTGTGTGGTTGTGTGTGCGTCTGTGTATGTGTGTATGTGTGTGTGTGTGCCATAATAAATGTCTGGCAAACGGGTTCTCTCTCCCCGTTGCCAGGAGACGGCCAGGTTGTTTACAGATAGCTCCCCCCTAGGCTAGGCTAAGAATTTCTCCTTTAATTGCATAACATAAAGGCTTCTCTATCCATCCTTCTATCTTAATTCCCTATCCCATCTATCCATTTATCAATCTCTATATCTATCTATTTTTCAATCTATCCATTTATCTACCTATTTATTAATCTATCTGTCTATCTACCCATCTATAGATCGATCGATTGGTCTATCTATCTATTGATCTATCGACCTATCTATTTATATATCTATCTATCTGTGTGTCAGCTTTTTCTCTATCTAATATTCTATTACATAAATGGCCTCTACCAATTGTCTCATTCTATATTTTATAGCTATCCTTCTCTCTGCATGTTCTATTTAACTCCTCTCTATTCGCATTCCATTTATCTATCCTCATCTCCATAATAATATTGTATTATATATCAACTGACCTGCATACATATTCTATTTATCCATCCTTAATTTTATTATTATTGTTATTAATAGTAGTTTTAGTATTGGTGGTGGTGTTATTATTATTATTATTATTATTATTATTATTATTATTATTATTATTATTATTATTATTATTATTATTATTATTATTATTATTATTATTATTATTATTATTATTATTATTATTATTGTTATTATTATTATTATTATTATTATTATTATTATTATTATTATTATTATTATTATTATTGTTATTATTATTATTAGTAGTAGTAGTAGTAGTTGTAGTAGTAGTAGTAGTTGTATTCTCAGCTTCCCACAGTTAAAGACGTATTCGAAATCTCTTCTTTGTGTAATGTCATGCAATCATCTAATTTCATCAAACCACAGAATAAATTGTTTGAAATTAAAGATAATTTTTTACTTTAGTAATTGCAAACAAATAAACATAAAGTTAATTATAGAAAATATACATTGACTAAATAATAACTGCAGTTATTTACAAAGGAAGTAGGAGAACTGTTTCCACTCGCTCTGACAGAAGACCTTGGCTGCCCCTAAGACGTACCTTCAGCTTTTATTTGAGGGAAGGGCGGCGAGCAGAGCAAGAACCCACCATGCCCCAATCAGTATCCAACAGACGCCTGGTATTGCATGGGTCAGCTCTTTCTGTTGTTCGCCTTTCCGTAAGGGGTTCGCTATTTCATGAGAGCTAAACCTAAGACGTGATGAGCTATTTTACAGGTTGGCTGGACTATTGACATTGACTAAATGCAAAGATTATGCTCACTAAGGGAGACGCGAGATCACGTGTTCACCACGTGAGACCATACAATATGCACTACATAAACAAAGTAAAATCGAGCCTTGCAAGTCTAAATGCCGGAATTTCAGAAGTCTTTATGGACTTCAAAAATATAAAATTTGGCCCCATTCAGTGACAAAGGATAAAAAATGAAATGTGGAAACCACATACAAATATTCTATGACCTTGTAGGTTATTTTTTTTTTATGATCTTCCATCTTCAGTAAATATGTAAGATTCTCAACATTTCGGAAGAAATGGAAACTTAGCTTGGTTAGGCCTACATCAACACTAGGGATTCACATGAGGCCATTTCTTTGATTCAGACAACTTGCCTATGAGGATAGTGAGGTTAACCGTGGCTGTAATGTAAATGATGAATATAAAAGATTTTTTAAATCTGTTGTTTAGTTTTTCCTTTCTAAAGGAAAAATAATATTTAAAAATGTAATTGAGAATTTATTTGGAAGTGCCAAATATTGACCTTATCAACCTATCTGAATTGGCAGAAACGGAGATATGATCAATGATTTTTTGAGGTGAAAAGGTGTTCTGCATAAGAAATTTATCTAAATCTTCTGTTACCTTCACTAATTTAGATGTTCCAGTATTCGTTGGGGATAGAGGAATAAGCCTTGTGTCAGATTATTTTGGTGCCATATTATTTGTCACGGTTTCACACTGTAATGGTGCCAAAGGCTGTATATGTCATACTGACTTTTGTTTGTACTAGTTGTACATTATCACTTTTAGATTTCTTTTGTCGTAAATTGCTTTTCTCTGATGAATTTGGTTCCAGTGTCTTAGTTCGAGTCTTTTTGAAGTCAAATCCTTTAAATAATGATTTTTTCAGTAGCTTGTTGAGACTAGAGAACCTTGGTCTCAAATACTTTGGTCAGAGGCTTCTTGAAAGTATAGGAATTTGGTCTCAGTAACTTGGTCAGCGATTTATTGCGGCAAGAGCTCGGTTCTCGCGGTGTCAAATGTTCGCTGTATTCAGCCGAACTTTCTTCCACTGCTCTGGTCAGAGTCTCTGTAGAACCAGAAGATGGTTCCAAAGGGATTTCTCGCACCTGCTAGCTCAGTGAGCTGTGATGAACGGGTGTGGGGGAGTTTCCATGTGATGAAGCGGTATGGTTAAACCGGCTGCGGCTGTCAGGCTCATTGTAAAATATCCTTGCCCACCTAACTTGTGGATGATCCAAGCAGGGTGGAAGGGGGAGGGAGACGTGGCAATCCTTTATCCCCAAGGAGCTGTGAGGAGTGGTTTATGTATGTGTGGATCGTGGTGAATGTGCGTTTTTTATTTTAACTCGGCCACACCCTTACAAGGGGGAATGAGGCATATATATATGTATGTACATCAACACCGAATTTTCTTGGATATTCGATACACAATGCTTTTTATCCCTTCACATCTGACAAGTCACTACAATCTCCATCTCTATTTCTCTTATACTTAATGTGTTCTTCGTGCCCAGGCCGGATGAGGGCAGTTTTATTTTATTAGTTTTTTGCCCCGTCCTTGTGTCACACTAAAAAAAAAAATATTATTAAAGCGTAAATATAATTTTATTATAGTTTGATGAGTGTTTTTTTTTTCTATCATATCCTTTTATATCTTTTCTCTAGATCTATAGTTTTTCCCATACTCGTATAGGGCCACTGATTCTCACTGACCTCTTGGAACCTAGTAGTTGGTATCCATTTTTTTATTCTTTTTATACTCGAGTTCCTTTCCTGACACCAACCCCTCATTAATATGACTTTGAGACTCGAACTGAATTATCGCGATTACTCCAAAGGCTGAATTTGTTATATTGTTTTCCTCTATCCATTTTGCCAGCAACTTTCATCATATTCATATAGAGTCGCTGATTCTCGCTACTCTCTTAACGCCTAGTAATAGTTTGGTCTAGAGAGCCTTGATCCTCTCTCTGACACCGACTCTCTCCTCTGACCCTGGCACGAGACTCTTACCGAGTTGAGTTCGTGGTACTTGTGAAATGGAAAACCGAAATTTAGTTCGACAATGAAATGCTGTTATTTTATTAAATTTTCCATATGAAATTACTGAGTTTGATAATAATTTAATTTAGAAATAAGTAGTTTGTGAGATGTAACCCCGCCTATCTAACAGGGGTGACCATCAATATCAGTTTCTTTGCACAAAAATCAATCATTAGAAAAAACGCAGTTTAGTGTCTTAATCAGTTATGGGAATAATGTTTACATTAAATTCCAAACTAACCTAACCAAATCTAACCAAACCTAACCTGCCTTAGGAAGGTAATTATGGGCCTCATCTACGCAAAATTTGTACTTATTATGCGTTATATTGACTTTTTCGAATAACATGGGAGGAAGTTTGGATTTTCAGTCTCATGGAATATCATGGCAACTCGCTGTTTCTCCATTAGAATTCTGATTGAATTATTAATATGTGTCTTAAGTCAATACTTAGACGTCGATAATCAGCTACCAGAGACCTGTGCATATTAAATTGGTCCTTGGATCCAATTCTCTCTAAACACATTATTGCTATATTTTAGGCGTGTATATTTTCGTTGTTCAATATTTTATTATTATTATTATTATTATTATTATTATTATTATTATTATTATTATTATTATTATTATTATTATTATTATTATTATATATTATTATTATTATATATATATATATATATATATATATATATATATATATATATATATATATATATATATATATATATATATATATATATATATATATAATGTTTTTATCACTAGTAAGCATACCTCTACCCGTTTATACAATTACTTAAACATTCTACTTAAGATTTTCACTACTAAAAGACTGTTTCTGTTATAAACAACAATCAGTATGACTTCTTGGCAGTACTAGCAAGAAGGGAACGACTTTAATGTATTGTAGTAGTTGCTAGAAGGGCCGTGGCCTCCCCTGTATTATCTTCCTAGCTTCTTAGAAGGAGCGTGGCTTATGTTTTATAGTACTAACTAACAAGAGGTGTTTTGCAGTACTAGACAGAAGAGGCGAGGTCTCCATGTCTTTGCAATACTAGCTGGAAAGGGCGTGGCTTCTATGTTTTTGCAGTACTAGCTACAATGAGCATGGCCACATGTATTATCACGATGGTTAAAGTAGGGGTGTGGCCTTCCATGTATTATAACACCAGCTACAAGTGTACTGTGTATTGCAATGCTAGCTACAAGAGGAGTGGACTCCATGTCTTGCTGGACTAACTAGAAGGAGCAAAAGCTCCATTTACTGTAGTACTAGCTAGAAGAAGGGGTATGCTCAGCCATGTATTATAGTATTTTTATGTAGTAGGTTAGACCACGATACCAACCGCTTGTTGCAATACTACAGCTGAGGATCTTTTGGACTTAAATAGAACTTGCTACGACAGTTCGATGTTAAGTCTCCCTTCAGTTACGGTTCTTTCCCCATGCTTACAACAACATTGAATATTTTCTGACTTATTCGTAACACATCTTTTATTATCCCTCCATATCTGACTAGTCACAACACTCTCCATCTCTGTTTCCCTCCACTTTCTTTCTCATCTTTATTTTTCTAGTTCTTCATTATATTGATTATTGCTTCAGTCTATCTTATATCCGCCTTGTTCTCAAGCTGCTATTTTTTCTTAAATGTTTGCTTGAATTCTGTGCCCAATGAGGGCAGTTTTCTTTGTTTGTCCCGATATCGCACGCATAAAAAAAAGCTGAGAAGGGCGTGGCCTCAGACCTACTTAAAATGAAAGTCATATAAATGATAAACCCCGATTGCTTTGTAGTAATAGCTAGGAAGGGGCGTGACCTCCTTTGTATTATAGTACTAGCTTCTCAGAAAGAGGTGTGGTCTCCAGTACACCTAAAATGGGAAGTAGTATAACTGAAAAAGATTTGAAATAATGTTATTAAATATATTGACAAAGATGATTAAGTATCAATGTATATATATATATATATATATATATATATATATATATATATATATATATATATATATATATATATATATATATATATGAAATTATAGTAATTTTATGTACGAAACTGCACCCTTTTTTCACGATGCATTAACGAGCACTTGATTTCATGATCAAATATTCATTTAATATTTCACGGGTCACTGGGGATTGCTATGAATAAATAAACTGTACATTTATGACGTGTTTAGTAATGCTAATGAATATTTGTCAATTTAGGCATGTGTCATTGTGTGTGTGTGTGTGTGTGTACGTTTATTTAGCCAAGTGTCATTTTTTGTGTGTGAACGTGTGTGTGCACTATTTTGGGGGGTTATTTAGAGTCAGCTACAGTGCTGGCTCCAAACATGGATAATTAGAGAGAGTTGTTGTAAGGATGGGCATATGACTAAAACTTTATAATTAATTGAATTTGCAATTAAGTATCCTATTTTTTTCTAATTATTGTAATGCTGCTACTAGGTATCGAATAATTAGGAAGGTTAGTGTTAGGAAGGCTATACGGCCGTAAAGTTACTGTTTATTTATTGACATCAAGATTAAATATCTGATTTTTTTTTCACGATTATATCAATCTCAGTTCTGTGCCTGGTCTAAGTAGGAGTGTTGCCGCTAGGAAGGGTATGCGGTCGTAAAAAATCTTCTCATATTTTGTCTGATTTTCATCCCGCTTATCTCAATGTTTGGTTTTCTTCCCGGAAGACTCCGGAGGACTTCTTGGTATTTCCTCTTTTAACAGTTAAGCTAATTTATCTCTATTTTAATTCCGATTATATTTTGGCTGGCCCTATGCCTGGACAAAGCGGAAAGTTGGTGTTAGAAAAGGCAAATGGTGGTATATCAGTTTCATATTTCATTTATTTTATTTTATGGAGTTTGGAAAGGTAGAGCTACTTTTGGCTCAAATACTTACGTTCGGATCCCTTTTCTGCCACAAACTATCTCCATTTCTCCAGGGTTTGGACCGGCACGAGTTGAGCTGGCGTGTTCCTCCAGTGTCCGACCATATTTTAAAGAGTCATACTATTTTATATGAAAATGGATCAGTTCCTGAATAGGAACCTCTTGAAATTTTCATTTGCTTACTCTGGAATTGAGGTTATTTAGGTACCTATTGTGGGATTGATCAGAAAAATAATTTATCATCGATAAATATATATGAGAATGAATCAACGATATTTGTATGTGATACGTATATATGTACATTTATAAACTTACCTGTATGTAAAATAAATAAATAAACAAATAGATATAAAAATCATTTGCTTATAGGAAAACAGGAATAGCCAAATGTCTTCATTTTTAATATTGTATGTATACATATTTAAAAATGTGTTAATATGTTGAATTTCCTACCAGCGCAAAAGAAAAAACTGAAAACCAGAATTTGCAATAAAGGATTGTATGAACATTCGCAGTTTTTTTTTCTTTTTTTGCAACTAGACTTGCAATGCTAATCCTTCACATGGTATGTAAAATACTATATATATATATATATATATATATATATATATATATATATATATATATATATATATATATATATATATATATATATAGAGAGAGAGAGAGAGAGAGAGAGAGAGAGAGAGAGAGAGAGAGAGAGAGAGAGAGAGAGAGAGAGAGAGAGAGGAGAAAAGAAAGAGAGAGAAAGCAATAATTTCATTGGAAAATAAATAAAGGTTTAACAATAACAATCAGGCCACTGTGGCAACATGCCGATCCCAGTCGCGATTAGATGAAGATAGTTGGTGTAAGGGAGAGCATCCGGCCTGTAAAATCTTGAGCCAAATGCAAGCAGTAGCCTATTGAAAACAGAGACCTCATGGTAAAGTTGGATAAAGTATAGAAGATTAGAACTTAGAAGAAAAAGAAGAATAATACATACTAATGAAAGCACATCCAACTCGTAGCTTAATAAAAAAACAGCGACTCCATAGTAACGTGAGATGAGCTGAAGAAAATAGAGTAATACTAACACAGGCCACAAGTTTTCCTGTTCTTGCAAATTGTCATCATCAGTGGTTTAATGCCTGGCCTCCACCCAGGAGATCTCGGATTCGACTCCCAAAATTGGTTCTTGTCACATTTCTTCACCAGAAGCACTTCTTGATACTTTATTTTTTTGTGGTAGGCAGTAACCCTTATCGTATCAAGAAATTTTTCAAGTATGCCATTAGCCTCTTTATCTGCACCACTTCCCGTGTTCATATAGGGTCGCTGTTTATCATTAATATTTTGGAAACTCCCGCTGATTATGGTTTAGATTTCTTTTTCTTCAATCGGATAATGCCCTTCCCAACACCAACCCTCTCCTTTACTCTGGGCTTAGAACCAGCACCGAGTTGAACTCGATTGATCCCCAATGACCAGATTAATATATATAATAATTCTCGTTAGTAAGGTTATTTTAAATTTTTGTATTGTCATTATTTCATCTAATTGCTCTCAGTAAGTTAGGTTTGACGTTTTATAGTCGGATAACCTTGCTGACACCAACCCTCATCATTAATTCAGGCTTGGGACCTGCACCGAGTTAACCTGGTTGGCTTCCCAAGTAGCTATATAATAAGAAATATCCATTACTAATCCTTTGAAATTAATGTCAATATTTCTTCTACTTACCTTCGTAATTTTGGCTTAATTATTTTAAGCGGACTTGGGACCGGCACTGAATCGAGCTGCAAGACTCCCCCAGTGGCAGAATCAAACAAATTTAATGCTCGTTATTGATTCTCTGCTAAATTATTGCAGTGTCATTATTTCATCTAATTGCCCTCAGTAATTGCTCTTCTTAACTACCTTTCTGCATGAGCTCCCCACTGCATATCATGAAGTCTTCGCATGACGAACATCCATTGTAAAGGGCGGTTTACACGGTCAAACGGTTCGTCGAACGCGGTTCGACAGACAAGTGTTTGAAGTGATGTTCGAACGTGTGAACGTGGCATTTGGTTGTCGAACACGGAACGTGTTCGACAACCAAATACCCCTTTCACACGTTCGAACATCACTTCAAACACTTGTCTGTCGATCCTCGTTCGACGAACCGTTTGACCGTGTAAACCGCCCTTAAGAGATTACACATTTAGGAGAAGCTTCCGCGGTCCTAGGGCAGTCACTGGAAAAAGCAAACGAACACAGTTCAGTACCTGTCCCGAGCCAGGATTATTGGATATCAGGAGGAAAATCTAACCGCAAGTCCTTGATCCAAGACCAAAACTGGTCTGCAACAATTTAGTAAGTTAAAGCAACGGCTTATGAATAAGGGATCAGCCAGTTCAGCTCGGTGCCTGTCCCCTGCTGAGATCAGCGGAGAGAGTTGGTATCTATGATTTCATATTTTGAATGATTTTCGTTTCATAGGAAATGAGGAATATATTCCCTTTAGAGGTGGCAGAGTGGTAACGCTCATGTCTTTAATTCGTCAGGTCGCTTGATCGAGACCCACCTCGGTCTGATGTTAAAAAGGACATTCACTCAAGGTAACGCTCGCACTTGCCAAAAGCAAAGTCTTGCAAGAAGGTTTCGTCCTAACCCTTACTAGTAATGGGAGTGTGTGACGTAAAACCAATCACAATTGTTGAGGATATGGATGGGACAGTAGTTGTGTCTGCCGTTTCATAATCTTCAGAAACCCTAAAATACAAAGTTTCAGAAAACCTAACCATTGACTTTTCTGAAACCCAGATTTTAAACTTTTTGAAAACTTTACATTCGAATGTACAGAGTCGAAAATTAATAAGACAATCTAGAATTATTAAGAAAATTTAGAATTATTCAGAAATACTTAATTTTCAGACTTTCAGAGAACATAACACTCGAATATTCAGGAAACCTAATATTCGAACTTTTTGAAAACTTTCATAATATCTATAATTCCTGAGAAAACCATATATTTTCAGAGTTTAGCTTTCCGAAAACCTAATATTAGAACTTAATGAAAACATACATCTACTGAGAAACCCAAAACTTATTCAGAAAACTTGATTTTCTGACTTTCAAAAAATCTTACAATTCGAACTTTTAGAAAACCAAATATCGAATTTTCAGAAAAATGAAAATTCGAAGTTTTTGAAAACGTAACATTGGAACTCCCTGTAAGCCTAATGATCGACCATTTAGAAAACATGAAATAATGTAGAAAACCTACATATCGAGACTTTCAAGAACAGCCTTTGCCCCTATTGGTTTCAACTATTATTGCTTAAAGCTGGAAAGCTGAAAATTGAATGGAAATAGAATATAGTTTTTTCTTTTTGAAAGATGAATAATGAAATAGCCGGGGTCAAGTGTTATTTATATATTTCTATTGTTTTCATAAGATGAATAATGAAAGGGATGTTTTTGAAGATGAATGATGAAATGGGCTGTGTTTAGTGTGTGTGTGTGTGTGTGTGTGTGTGTGTGTTTTTTTTTTTTTTTTTTTTTTTTTTTTTTTTTTTTAAGATGAATAATCATCAGACCATTTCAGATAGGGTGATCCATGAAACTGCCTGTTACGTGTTTTTTTTTTTTTCATTTATTCAAATGTATGTACGATGAATAATGAAAAGGCATGAATTTATATATATATATATATATATATATATATATATATATATATATATATATATATATATATATATATATATATATATATATATATATATATATATATATATATATATATACATATATATATATATATATATATATATATATATATATATATATATATATATATATATATATATATATATATATATATATATATATATATATATATATATATATATATATATATATATATATATATATATATATATATATATATATATATATTATTTTTTATAAGATAACGAAATAGCATGAACTAGGTTATTTTTATATATTTTTTTTATTCTTTATGAGATGAATAATGCCTGTGTTATGTTTGTAATTTCTTTAGAATTACTTAGAAGATGAAGAATAAAATGGACAGCGTTAATCTTAATGTTTTTTAATTTTAATTTTTTTTTTCAGAGGATAAATAATGAATTTTGACTTTTTTTTCAGAGAATAACGACATTTTCTCTGAATTTGTTTAATTATTATTTTTTTTTTTTACCATAAGATGAACAATAAAACTTTTTTTTTTTTTAAGAAGAAAATGAAATGGACTGTGTTTATATTTTGTCCTCTTGAATAAAGAAAGAGATTGCTAACTTTGTGTTTTTTGAAGATGAAAAAATAAATGAATTGTTTTCAGTTTTATTTTGATATTTTTGGAAGTTGTTAAATGAATAATGATAATTTTTTCATTTTTTTTGTAGTCTCATAATATGCTATTTTCACCCTGATTGGGTTATCCTCATGTTAAGTGGGTACAGCCCATCTGTCGTGGCTTCCGACAGCCGTATCTTGTTTAGCTACACCACCTTATCTTGAGGCAATCTTGCCTCTCACCCATCCGTCCCAGTTTACAGCACTTATCAGGTGTGGGAAAATCCTTATGGGCCAGGTCGTTTATTCATAATTCTCTCTACTCATCCCCTCCTAATGTCTTGAAGTCCATTATATGTTTCACACATATATACCAGTTCTATCTGGGGAATTCAGCTACAAGGAGAGCAAGCCAGCTCAACTCAGTGCTGGTCCCAAACCCGACTCAGTCGAAAGGGTTAGTATCAAGAAAGACACGAAGACTTAAAAACATGAACTAAAGCAATCTACTAGCCACCAAGAATGCATTGCAAAACAGTGACCACATATGAACATGGGGAAAAGCACTCAATGGTTTTAGCGTTGTGGTCACTCGTAAATGTCCCAGACATTACGCGAAAATGACGGAATAATACCCCAAAACATTTACTGTAAATAACCCTCTAATGCTCACCGTTATAATGTATGGCCTCTGCTCACGAGATAATACAAAACGCACATACATACGCACGCATACAGGCACATGCATACAGGGACGCACAACGCAGCTGTTTAATACACACTCACACTTGTTCCTCGCTATAAGTTTTTTTTTTATAATTTGTTTCCACATTTATACGTATTTAATGCTTATATTTTTCTTGTCTGCGTATTTCAAAATGAGTTTTTATTTATCTGTTTAAAAATAAATATTTCTGTATTAATATATATATTAAATAAGTATTTTTCTTTGTTAATTTTTATTTTTTTGTTATTTCATTTTTTGCTATTTAATTTTTTTGTGTATTAATTTATAGTTTATCAAGATTTCTCTGTGTTCATTTCTTTATCTTTTTTTAATCTATTTAATATCTTTATTTCAGTATGTATTGATTTATATACAAATAGTCTTTTTCTGTGTATATGTTGACTTCTTTTATCAATGTATTTTATCACTTTACTATTTTCATTGTTCTCGAATTTATTTGTACATATTTATATGTTATCTGCATATTGTAACAGACTTTAAATAATCAAATTTTTAACTTTTTAAAAATATAATTATTTCCGAGTACTATTTTTTGATATATTAGTATTTCTGTGCCCATTAATTCAATTATTTCTATAACTTTTTCCTGTATGTTTGTTTTACTTTTTGCATTTCTGTATTTTAAATAAATATATTCTTTACTCATTTAGTTATATATCTTGTGTGTGTGTGTGTGTGTGTGTGTGTGTGTGTGTGTGTGTGTGTGTGTGTGTGTGTGTGTGTGTGTATGTGAAAAAGACTGATATGTATATAATTTAACTTTGAAACAAAGAGAGGAATGGTATAGTGAATCTTTCTTTAAAGCCGGGCAGGAGTAATTTGACCTCTGACCTTTTGAGCACGTTGGTTAATCCCTCTATAATTTCTCTCAAATTATTTCCGGAAAGATATAGACAGACAGACAAATAGATGTATCAGATGGATGGATAGATAGATTAAAATAAAGGGAGGGAGGAATATGATGTGATGCGATCGGTTTTACGTCACGGACTCCCTTTTCTACTAAGAACTAGGAGGGTCCCTTCTTGAAAAGGTTTTGGCAAATGTGGCCGTTACCCTGAGAGAATGCCTTTTCTAACCTCAGACCGTGGGTGGCCACGAACCCTCAATATGACGAATCAAAGTCGGAAGCGTTACCACTCTGCCATGGTAGTCACGCATAGAAGAATATACAGTTAGATAAACAGGTAGTTAACGGAACTATGTAAATATATGATTTGACTTTGTGTCTTTGTGTTTCTATATTTTTATTCTAATTTATCTATATACAAAAGTCATAATCCTTTATATACTTGTATGGGGGAAGTGGCTGAGTCAAGGCAATACCTTAACTCTTCAAGAGAGCAGGATTCGAAGGGGGAGGTTACACAGTTCCCTTGTTCCTCACCATTTCGTCGACTTTGCGACATGAGAACACGGAGACAATATGCTTGTCTTAAATGTATGTGTGTGTGTACACACACACACACACATATATATATATATATATATATATATATATATATATATATATATATATATATATATATATATATATATATATATATATATATATATATATATATATATATATAGATAATATGTTTGTTCGTATGTTTGCCTATGACTGTCCGTCTCTGTATTCTAGTTTAATTTCTTCTTCTTCTTCTTCTTCTTCTTCTTCTTCTTCTTCTTCTTCTTCTTCTTCTTCTTCTTCTTCTTCTTCTTCTTCTTCTTCTTCTTCTTCTTCTTCTTCTTCTTCTTCTTCTTCTTCTTCTTCTTCTTCTTCCATATTGCACTTAGTTACACCTTACTGTGTAACGCAGTCCATAGTATCGATTTGAATATAATTACATAATCAAACATCACATAGGGACACATTATCGCGTGGAAAGGTGTTTGGCGACGGATAGTGTCGAGTTACTTAGTATCGACAGATAATTTTGAAATGGCGACGTACTTTATATAATAATGGATTAACCAAACCTAGCCCAAAACATTTTCCTTGTCGACATTTTGTATTTTTGATGTTTTGACTTTTCAACAGTTCTTTGTCGAGAATGGCCACATGAATGGGCTAACCTAACTACTTAAACATTTTGTGTTGTCGGCATTTTATCTTTTCGACATTTTGTCTTTTGGACACTTAGTTTGTTGAAAACGTCGATGCTCTTAAAATATCATTGATCTAACGTACCCTAATTTAATCTTGTCGATATTTTAACTGTTTGACATTTGGTCAGTTGAAAACTAATCTGGAGATCCTTTCCAGATATGATGACAAAATCGGGTGATTCCCCACATGCAGGACATCACTACAATCATATCATTGGTTGTTCTAAAATACTTTTGAACTTCCTCCAAATGTGCATAATTTTAATAATGGATTTTGTATTAATAATATATTTAGTAGGAAGGACAAAGAAAATTGTCCTCATCGCACCCGGGCAAAAAGAAAACTAAGAAGAAAAAGTAGCAGCTTAAGGACAAGGCAGAAATAAAAGATCGATTAATGATAAGGAAAGGACTGGCTGAAAGAATAATCAAAATAATGAAGACCTATAAATATGGCAGGATTAGACACAGATAACGGTAGACGAACTCTTTGAAGGATGAAAGGTCACAAGGGTTAGGGTAGAAAACTTCAACATACCACTTTCATATATGTAGTGGTAATAGTAGCAGTACCATATACATTTTATATATATATATATATATATATATATATATATATATATATATATATATATATATATATATATATATATATATATATATATATATATATATATATATATATATATATATATATATATATATATATATATATATGTGTGTGTGTGTGTGTGTGTGTGTGTGTGTGTGTATATATATATATATATATATATATATATATATATATATATATATATATATATATATATATATATATATATATATATATATATATATATATATATATATATATATATATATATATTATATCATTTGGTATTGCGTCATTTATTTATATATTACATAATCAACACCATATCCCACGCACATATATCACTGGTCATCATTTTTGAACCATTTGCTTTCGTCCCATTATTAATACTAAATAACACTAAATTGAGCAATCTTCAATGAAATCATACGTTTCTGGTTACTTCCCTTTTGGACCTGTGACGGATATAATGTGCGGTAGACACGCCTGGGATATTACATAGTACTGGTTAGTACAATTTTGTACAACCCCCGTCATTAGTGTAATAAAACATGATGGTGAAATGGATGTGAGAAGGGGACACATGTGTGTGTACCTTTTGTCAGAGTAGGGGAAGGTGCATTATCCACAAACTGATGGGATGGAGTGAGGAGGGAACACGTGTGTGTGTACCTTTCAGCAAAGTAGGAGAAGGTATATTGACTACAAGTTTGTGGGCTTGTCAGAGGAGGGAACACGTGTGTGTGTGTGTGTGTGTGTGTGTGTGTGTGTGTGAGAGAGAGAGAGAGAGAGAGAGAGAGAGAGAGAGGAGAGAGAGAGAGAGAGAGAGAGAGAGAGAGAGAGAGAGAGAGAGAGAGTCTGTGTGTACCGATTAGCAGAATGGGGGAAAGTACATTCGCTACAAGTTTGTGGGATGGGATAAGAAGGAACCACGTGAGTGCCTTTTAGCAGAGTGGGATGAGGTACATACACTACAAACTGGTGGAATGGGGTGAGGAGGAATCACGTGTGTGTCTTTCAGCAGAGTGGGATGGGGTACATTCACTACAAACTGCTGGAAAAGGGTGAAGAAGAGACACATGTGTGCGTATGTATTACTGTTTGGCAAAACTGCTGAAGGTTCAATCACTACTTGCAGCTGTACATTGTACACAGTGTACATTGTGGTAAATTGGGAGGTATATTCGCTACATAATTGTTTGTAATAGTTTTACTGCTCTACCATAATTTGTGTGTGTGTGTGTGTGTATGTGTGTGTGTGTGTGTGTGTGTGTGTGTGTGTGTGTGAATGGATGTGTGCTTTGACTAGTTCATTCCTCAAACAATGGGAATTACGGCCATTGTTTATTTTTGCCTATATTTCATAACAGAGTTGGTAGCTTGTAGGTCCTTTTTTTCTGTAGCCTCTTTGATGAAGACATGACATGGAACTGTCATTTTCAGATATTTTAGAGAGGTTTTTTCATAAAAAAGACATGTTACTTACAGATATCTTGGAGGTATTCTTTACCATACAGATATCATTTGCATAGTTTTTGAAAGATTTTTTATTTTGCAAGCAACTAATATGTATGCCTTTGGAAAAATTCGCAGCAAACAATAGTAAAGTTCCTTAATATTTGGATGGATTTTTTCAACAGCAAATGTCATATCTAGGTTTAACAGAGGGACTATTCAAAATCCTATGTCAGTTCTATGCTTCTTGGAGGGATGTTTCATGAATGTATATAATTTCCAGACTTTTGGAAGGTCTATTTTTAAAGAGATACCATTTTCAACCATTTTGGAAGGATACTTCACATACGTATGTTTTTTTCCATCCTTCTTGGACGGGATTTTTCACGTACTGGTTTCATTTTTAGACACCTTGCAGTGATTGTTAAAAGCTAGATGAAGATTCCTGCCTTTTTGGAGGGATTTTAATCATACAGAGTAATTTCCTGGATATTTGGAGGTATTCTACACATGCATATGTCAATTCCAGGCATATTGGAATAATTTTTCATAAATCAATATCACGGTCAGGATTTTCCACGCCGATGTCTTTTTCAGGCATATATGAGGATTTTTTCACCTAGAGGTGTTATATCCATTTTTTTTTTATTTTTTTTTATTCATTATTATTATTATTATTTTTTATTTTGAGATATTGGTCATTTACAGATGTTAATTTCAGGGATCTTTGATTTATTCTGTACAGACGAATGTCATTTCTTGGCATCTTGGAGACAAATTTCACATATAGATGTCAATTCCAGTCATCTTTGAGTGATTTTTCACATTCACATGCTAATCCCTGGCATCTTGGAGTTATTCTTCAAATATAGAGGTCAATTCCAGGCATCTTGGATCGATTCTTCACATGCAGATAGCATAGTCAATGCATAGGAGGGATTCTTCACAAACAGATGTCGCTAGCAGGCTATTTGATAGTCGTTTTCACTTACATATGTCAACTCCTGGTAACTTGAAGGAATTCTTTATTAACAGATGTCAGTTCCTGCCCTTTGGAGGGATTCTGCAAATACAGATGTCCATTGCATGCATCTTGGAGGGATATTTCAGATATAGATTTCATATCCAGTCATCTTGGCAAGATTCTTCACATGCAGATGTCAATTTCTGGCATCTTGGAGGGGTTCCTCAAGGAAAAAAAAATGACTTCAGTTCCAACCTTCCTAAAAGATTCTGTACATACGCATGTTATTCTCAACCATCCTGAAGGTATTCTAGATCTCACTTCCAACATTATTGAGGGAATTGTGATGAGCATATCCAGGCAGTCTGGTGGGATTCTTCATGATACAGATGTAATTTATAGGCTTTTTTTGTAGGGACTCCTCACATACAGATGTCAGTTCCAACCATTTTGAAGCGATTGCTCAAAGACAGGTGTCATTACCAGGTATCTCTTACGAATTCTTCAAAAACAAATGTCATTCCTAGGCTATTTGAAGTAATTATTAGTATACAGACAGCAGTTTCAGCCTTCTTGGAGGAATTCTTTCCATACAGTAGTCAGTCCAAGTATTTTGGTGTGAGCATTCAAAAAAGATGTCATTTCTGATATTCTTATACAGTCATCTCGAAGTGGTAGCCTCCTGGCTAGTACAGTGGTACTGCGCTGGCCTCGCATTCACGAGGTCGACAGATTGCGCCTTGTCCAGGCAAGGGAGTTTAAGCTGTTTATTGGGTAGGTTACTGCTGTGACTGGGCACCACAGTGGGGGGGGGGCTGGGGCCTGTGCCGGCTGGCGACCGCCCTATGGGTCCTCCATGACCCGTTCCACCCATCCGTGTGTGGAGAATCTAAAACAACATCTCGAAGGGGTTCTTCACAAAACAGATGTCATTTCCAGGTGTCATGGACTTTTCACATACCTACACACTGGAGGGATTCATTACAGACAGATGTCATTTCTTGGCATATTGGAAGGAGTTCAGGCATCTTAAAAGGGTCCTTTCCATACTGATCTCGATTACATCCTTTTTGTTTGAAATTTATTTACACATCGGCCTAAATGTTTTTTCCAACTTTCTTAAAGAGGGAATTTACAAACGTATTGTTTCCAAGCTACATAGTCCATGTAAATGTTGCATCCAAACTTCTTCAAGATATATAAATTTAAAGAAAGTTAATTGCTACATTTTACTTTTTATATCAAAATCCAAAATCCAGTTTTCTCTTTTATATGACGCCATATCTTGGAGGGCCGAGGTAGCTCATTTTGCAGAGCATGCTAGTCAGGAAGCGAACGAAGTGGTTCGATTAAAAGTACACCCAACCTTTATCCCCCGTGCTCCAAAATCTCTGTGTCCACCCCTATTCAAATGTGGACTAAGTTTAACTTAACAGGTGCCATATTTTTCCAAAGCCTGCAGCAGGGCTACGCTACCTATCCCTTCCTCACCTCCTCCTCTCTCAGTTGCCTTCCAGCAAGAGACATCCACTATAGAGGTTTCTTACTTCACACACGAGTAATACGAGACTCTCTCTCTCTCTCTCTCTCTCTCTCTCTCTCTCTCTCTCTCTCTCTCTCTCTCTCTCTCTCTCTCTCTCTCTCTCTCTCTCTCTCTCTCTCTCTCTCTCTCACACCTCCTGTAAATTATGCGACCGAACTAATGCTAACACTCTTGACCACTATTGTCTTCAGTGCCCCGCAGTGAGAGATGTTTTACCACGAGGTCAGAACTTAATACAGATCTGCTCATTTTTACTTAATGATGACAACCTTGATGTTATTCTTGCTCGTTTTCCTCACTTTGGTGGCCATTAATTATATTGAATTATACATATATTTTCTGTATGTTGCTATATAATTCTGTTTGTGCATTCTGCGTTTCTCTGAGCTTTACTTTTGCATATAATGTACTCTGTGCTGCCATTCTGTGAGTTGTGTGTTTGTATGCAGCAATGTTTTATCAATATGTACACCTCCCTGTAAACCATGTTCAATTCTTGATTTTATATCCATTTGAAGCATTATTTGTATGAACTCATGTAATGTCTGACGCCTTGGCGCAATAAATTAATAAAATAAAAAATAAATCTCTCTCTCTCTCTCTCTCTCTCTCTCTCTCTCTCTCAGGGTTAGCTCCAGTTACATACTTTTATATAACATGTTTTATTAATGCCATGTTAATAATTTATTTATGAAAATTCTGTTGAAAGAGCAAGGACAAAAGCACACACGTGCACACGCATACTCACATGCACATACACACACACATACACGACTTCCGGGAAAAGCTGTACCATTGTTTGTAGTATAAATAAAGTGGAAACATTTTTTTTTTTTTAAAGTCATGTCTTGCTCTTTGTTTCCATTTTCTGTTTCTCCGACTTTGTTATCCATTTCGGATCATTCTCAGAGTAGGCACCTGATGAACTTCATTCCCAGATGAAGCACCTGTGTTCAAAATTTATTGTTCGGTCAGGCTAACCCAGCCTGATCAAGCCTAACTTAATTTTTAGTTAAGATATATTCGAACTTAACTGTTTAAACTTAGGTTAGATTTATCCTCAGTCCATAACTAGGTACCTGTCTTTTGCCTCAACCCCAGATTAAAAATCAAATAATGACATCAGGTGCCTGTTTCTAGGTTTGATCTTAATTCTCCTCTTCATCTCTCTAGTATTTTACCTAATATTTATTTCTTTTTATGTAGTTTTTTTTTTAAGGTGTTATTTTATGTTTAATTATTTATCCATTTCGTTTAATGTGGTTCAATCGGTAGCGTCTCCGACTTTGAGGCGTCAGGTCGAGGGTTCGCGCCCCGTCACGGTCTGAGGTTAGCAAGGGCATGCACTCAGCGTAAGGATTACATCTGCCAAAACAAGTCCTTCGCAAGAGGGCAACCGTCCTAGCCCTTGGTAGATAAGGGAGTCCGTGACGTAAAACCGGAACTACATTGAAATATAATATTTTTTATATTTTATAATTTTCCCTTCTTTTTTTTTGTGTATTTAATGTCTTC
The DNA here is from genome assembly GCA_037179515.1 of Halocaridina rubra. Taxonomy (NCBI): domain Eukaryota; kingdom Metazoa; phylum Arthropoda; class Malacostraca; order Decapoda; family Atyidae; genus Halocaridina; species Halocaridina rubra. The sequence continues at coordinate 5,286 of JAXCGZ010020896.1, read as the reverse complement.
ACTTATTATTTTTCATTTTTCTCCGTATTTTCTTATCTTTATTTTGTTATTTCATCTGTATCACATCTCTTTCGGAGCCTTTTCGGTTTTTATTTTTATATTTAGTTTTTCTTCTTACTAGTCTCCCGTACAGTGTCCGTTTTCTATCGCTTATTATCTATATTATTTAACTTGGGGGCCGCCATAGCGTAACCGGTAGTGTACTCTACCCGGGAAATGACGGACCTGTATTTGAGCCCACAGCATGACGTTATGAAGGGCATCCAACCTTAATTCCCCAGCTTCA
>JAXCGZ010020895.1:110000-117500 GCA_037179515.1 Halocaridina rubra | reverse complement strand
AGGAATATGAGACGATAATTAGCTGTTTCGTACCAAGTCCCTCAATGGGAATTGCAAATGCCAAAAAGAAAGAGTTTATTAATGAATGTTAAAGGGCAAAGGAGTTGGAAAAAAAATAGTATAAATGCCTGGCAAATATATGAGCAAGCAAGAAATGAACACCTAAGTAAAAGAAGAGAGATAGAGAAGACATATGAAAGATATATTACGAGGAGACTTAAAGACAACCCAAGAATTTTCCACAGCTTTGCAAGCGAGAAACTAAAGGTTAAAAACAATTTATTAAGTGGATAGAGCAGACGGAAGTATTACTGAGACAGATCTGAAGAACTGAACAAGAACTTCAATTGATATTTACAATACAGCATACTCCACCCTCTCAATTTGCAGAGAGGATATAGCAATGGTCAGTAGAAGAGGAATCATCTGTTCAGCTACAAAAGTATTAATGAGGCTTTATGATATTTTCCCTCTTGTTCTAGAAAAATTGTCCTGCACAGTTTTCTATAGCGCTTTGCTTCATATATGAGAAGCTCCTGGAATCTGGGGGTATTCCAAAATGTTGGCAAGTAAAGTGGTTACTATCTTCAAAATGGAAAAGAAAATCACTGCTCTAAATTATGCGCCCATTTCGTTGATTAGTATTGTTTCCAAAGATATGAAAAAAATAATATCATTTCTCTTCATCTGGAGTTCTTCAATTATCTGGCTGTCCACACAGACGACATGGTTTTAGAGAATACAGGCCTACAATAACAAGCTTGATGGAGTTTTATGATGAGATGAACTTAATTTCAAAAGTAAGAGAAAGTTAGGCAGATTGCATATTCTTAGGTTTTCTTAATGCGTTTTAGACATTCTCACGTGGGAGACTTGCAAAGAAGCTGCAGTTAATGGCAAAAAGGTGGAAATGTCATGGAGTGAATAAAGAGTTACTTAGAAGAACGGAAACAGAGGATCAGTGTACAACATGCAGTGTCTGACTAGAGAAAGTTTGCAGAAGGATTCCAAAGGAATCACATCCAGAGGCACTTCTATCCTTTATATATGTAAATAATGAACCGCATGCAGTCAGTAAATGCCTTTCTCTATATGTTTGCAGATGATGCAAAGGCTATGAAAAGAAAAAAAGAAATTAAGGAATACCTAAGTTGTCTGCAAGAGGGATCAGATGAGTGGCTAAGAAGAGTCTGTACTTCATAATGGCCATATGGTGAAAGAAGGCCCGTGCATGCGTGGGGTTATTCAATAGCATTAGAGAATTTTAAGGATCTGTGGACGAGAGAGAGAGATATAGGTTTGAAATTATGCGGAGATCTGTCCCCGGAAATGCATATAAATGGCAAGATAATGGTAGCACAAAGAGCTTTCTTAACATACAGACGGATGGTGGCCAGACAAAGGATAATTGTTCTGAAGTATACATATGAATCAAGTGAGGCCTGAGCTTGAATATGCACTTGAAAAACATGTATAGAAATTGAAGAAACTTCAAATCCTGCTACGAAGTGGTGACAGAGATGCGTAGTCTCAGTTATTAGGAAAGGCTGACGGATTTAGATATACCACCACTTGAAAATAAAAGAGAGAGGTGGTTTTAGTAATGGTTTTTGAATTCCCATTCTTTCTGAAAAGAGTGGATAGAATTAAAAACTTTGATAAGCGTGGCTTTAAAACTGCTAAAATTTATAGTTTGAAGTTTCGTAAGAAAACGTCCTTTCACAATGAGAGGAAGTACTTTTTTGGTGTAAGAACAGATTGATTTCGTTTAGCAAGGAAATGGTAAATGCAAAATGCAATCTCAGTTTTAAGGAAAGATATGATGTTACTCGTAGTGTGCAAAAAAATAAACCAAATACTTAGACTAGAAGTAACGAGATACGGATTTTCCCATTTACAGGGTTTGTTTCATACATACATACATACATACATACATACATACATACATGCATACATACATACATACATACATACGTACGTACGTACGTACGTACGTACGTACGTACGTACGTACATACATACATACATACATACATACATACATACATACATACATACATACATACATACATACATACATACATACATACATACATACATACATACATACATACATACATACATACATACATACATACATACATACATACATACATACATACATACATACATACATACATACATACATACATACATACATACATACATACATACATACATACATACATACATACATACATACATACATACATACATACATACATACATACATACATACATACATACAAAGAGTGACCACTGTGTGTTGTTGATGGAGTATATAATCGAAGATGATCTGCCTGAGAGTAGAGGCACTGAGGACACGAGGAGGAACTATCCGAAAGGAGATTACATCCAAATAAATAAGCTTTTTACAGTTATTGACTGGAGGACCTTATTTAACAACAATTTTGTACAAGAAATGTACGACATCTTTTGTAAGAAATATGGGAAGTTAGTAGATTGCTGCATACCTTTCACCAAAATAGGAGCAATTTATGCCAAAGAAAAATGGTTCAATAATGAGTGTAAAAGAGCTAAGGAGTTGAGACACAAATGCTGGAAAAGGTATAGGAGGAGGAAAAACTTAAATGCCTGACAGATTTATAAAAGAGCAAGAAATGATTACCTTAGTTAAAGAAGAGAGGCAGAGAGAGACTATGAGAGGGACATCACCAAGAAGGCTAAAGAAAATCCCAAACTTTTCCACAGCTGTATCAGAGGAAATCTGAAGGTAAAAGAACAGGTTTTAAATCTTAAGAGAGCGGATGGAAGCATCACTGAGACGGATGAAGAGATCTGCGAAGAATTGAACAAGGAATTTCAGTCAGTATTTACAGTAGAAAATACCCCCACCCCCTAAGATTGCAAAGCTGGAAGCTCATGGGCCGGTATTAGATAACATCATTTTTTCAGCCAAGCGCTGATGGGGTTAGAAGTCCATAAAGCTACAGGTCCTGATGATATATCCCCATATGTACTTAAGAAATGCGCTAATTCAATATCAGCGGCACTAAGTATCATTATAAAAAGTCGCTGGAGTCAGGGGAGATTTCAAGATGCTGGAAACAAGCGAACGTGATATCTATCTTCAAAAAGGGAAGGAGGGATACTGCTCTAAACTATAGACCTGTTTCTTTGGCCAGCATAGTTTGCAAAGTTATGGAGAAACTACTAAGGAAACATATCTCTCTTCACTTGGAATCCTTCAACATTTTGTCAGTGAGACAACATGGCTTCAGATTAGGTAGATCAGCAGTTACAAATTTATTAGAATTTTATTATGAGGTAAGTCGAATATTGAAGGAAAGAGAGGGCTGGGCAGATTGCATATTCCTAGACGTCCAGAAAGCAATTCACTTTGACCCACTCGGGAACTCTTATTAAGAAGCTGCAAGCAATGGCAAGAATAGGTGGAGATGTCTTGGAATGGATGAAAACATACTTAGAAGGAGCGGAACAGAGGGTTACATTAAGACACTCTGTGTCTGAATGGAGAAGAGTTAGTAATATTCCACAGGGTTCAGTTTTAGGGCCACTTTTGTTCCTTGTATATGTAAATGACCTACCAGAGTCTGTAAATTCATTCATAAATATGTTTGCAGATGATGCTTAGATTATGAAAAAAAAAATACGAAACGAGGACAATGGTAGAGAACTTCAGGAGGATCTAAATAGTCTGCATGAGTGGTCAGAAAAGTGGCTAATGAAATTCAGTACTTCAAAATATAAGATATTGAGAATGGGTACAAGTGCAAGAAGGCCCAAACTTGGCTACTCGGAGGCAGGAGTACAACTTCAAGAGACAGAGAATGAGAGAGATCCAGGAGTGAACATACTGGCCGATATGTCTCAGAAATGCATATAAATGGCATCGTAAGGGCAGCATATGCTTTCTTAGCAAATGTAAGGGTAGCCTTCTGGCACATGGACTAGAAAATGTTCATGACTATTTATGTAACCTATGTGAGGCCAAAACTTGAATATGCAGCCCCCTTTGGAATCCGCACTTGAAAAAGCACGTAACTAAGCTTGAAAAAGTTCAAAGACATGCCACAAAACTGGTACCAAAAATAAACAATCTCAGTTATGAGGAGAAGCTGGGGGGAATTAGACTTACCATTACTCGAAGCTAGGAGAACGAGGGGGGATATGGTGACGATTTTTAAATTCCTTCGTGGTTATGACAGAGTGGATAGGGATCGGTATTTTGATATGGCTGGCACTAGAACTAGAGGCCATAGTTTGAAGTTTCGTAAGAAAACTTCTTTGCAGGATGTAAGGAAGTACCTTTTAGTGTAAGAGTAATTGATGATTGGAATTTACTAAGCGAGGAGATAGATAATACTAACTCAATCCATAGTTTTAAAGAAAAATATGTTAAGTATCACTAAGTACAAAATGGAACCGACCAGGAGACGGTAAGTTTCGAGCTTGGGGTTCTTTCCCGTAAGGACAAGTAGGTAATTACAAGTATGTATTTACATACATGGATACATGCATACATACATACATACATACATACATACATACATGCATGCATGCAGAAACCTGTAGGGTGGTGACAATCAATGGGAAGTTATTTGACGCATGAAACTTCTTTCCTTCATCCTGAAGGATTCAAAGGATGGATCAGCTCCTGTACATTTGATTTACCTATTTTCTCTTTCAGTGATGATGTGTATCTTAATATATGAAGGTGATGATTGAGAAACTAAAGTAGAAAATGATGACTCTATATTTGCACACATATTCGTGAGATATACATTCTATTTTCTTTATGGAGGTTCTTCTCAGACTACTCAGAATCCTTTCCGTCACTTCCACTGTAATGGATATTTTTAGTCCTTTCAGTATTGTCTTCGACACCTCCATCATCGGGACTGTATTTAGTCATTTCCGTAACTTTTGACATTTCCTCAATCTGGGATATTCCCAGCATTTTCAGTTTTTTACTGCACATTTCCAGCTGAAGGATGTTCGTTTTTATTTATCTTTTCGTCGCTTTAGCCGTAAGGGATGGTAGTACATACATATATATATATATATATATATATATATATAATATATATATATATATATATATATATATATATATATATATACATAGGATCATTCCCCCTTGTAAGGGGGTGACAGAGCCAAGAATCACGCTTTCGCCACGATCCACACATACCTCAGCTACTCCTCTTAGCTCCTTGGGATAAAGGGATGTCACATTTACCCGCTTTCCATCTTGCTTGGGTCATCCACACAGTAGAAGGCAAGGATATTCTACAATAATGCCCGACAACCGTAGCTGGTTTCTCCTGCGGCTGTTGTGCCCCGCTGTAGAATATCCTTGCCTACCTACCTTGTGGATATTCCTAGGAGGGTGGAAGGGGGGGAATGTGGCGCTAAGAGGAGTAGCTGAGGTATATGTGGATCGGGTTTACTCTCAGTTGTATTCTGTAATTTTTCTGATATTTCTTTCATAGAAGCTGTTTTCGTTCTTTTTAAGTAACCTTAGCACCAAAGCCATCATCGAGTATGTTCTCGGTCTTTTAAGTAATTGGTTTGACGCTTCATATCTTCATGGTTATTACTCATTCTTTTTAAACCTTTTTGACACATTTATTTGGGTATCTTATACTATTTCGAATAACCTTAGCAACATTGTCAATATTAGATACGTTCTTAATCTCTTCCGTAACGTTCTTGACACATTTTCTACCATGGATATCCTTAGTTTATTTCTCAGAAAGTTTTTCGATACCTACTTCTTTGGGTTTATTCCTTTTTGAAATTTCGTCTCATTCTCTTCAGTAATTTTCTTGACACGTTTTTTATCAGAGATGAGTTTTGTGTCTTTAGATTTTTTTTTTTTTTTTTTTTTTTTTTTTTTTTTTTTTGCATCTCCTTCAGTGGATTTGTCCTTACTCTTTTTAGTCATTTCTTGTAATCTCCTTCGGATTGGTTCTTTGTATCTTCAGGAGCCTTCTCGACAGATCCTTTCTCTTGGATATCTCAGATATTTATGAAACTCGGTCGACATCTCCCTCGTTTAGATAATTTTCATTCTTTTCAGTAACCTTTCTGATACTAACTTTTTCAGGTGTATTCTTGATCCCTTCATTACCCTTGTCGGCTTACCGTATATTAGGAATATTCTTGACTTTGTAATAGCCTCTTCGACATCTACATAGGGCTTGCTCTCAAGCTTTTCAGTAAAAACTGTGGCATTTTTTTTTTCTGATTTGCTTCAGTTTTTTCAAAACCTTCCCAACCCTTTATCACGGATGTTCTCCGTATTTGCCCAAACATTGTCAACATCTCCTCCATTAGGTTGTTCTGAGTCTTTCCAGTAACCTTATCGACATTTTATAAATCACTTTTCTTAACTGATCATGCTTTCAATCATTTCAGTGTTCTATTTAGCACTTTCTCTATCGGTAGTGTATTCATTCTGCTAAGTCATTTTTTCTACACTCTCAACAGGTGATGTTCTTCGTCTCTTCACTAACCTTCTTGACGTCAGAACTGTTATCAAAACACTTATGCTATACACTAATATGGAAGGGGTCAGGACAGGTTTCAACGTTGAAGCACCAAGCAGATAAGTAGAGTATGTCTGTTCTTCGGTGTAATGGCTCTAACCTCAGCCGTGTATGCGAGTATGTGATATCCAAGATTCAAAATTAGATAGCTGACACACTGGAAAATATCTGTAGTTGATGATTCTGATGTGATATACATTAATAATAATAATCATTAGTATTGTACCCATATAATGAAAAGAATGCTAATTATATATTTGTAGCCAGTTTCCTGAAATTTGAATTCCAATCCTTGAACTCCAAGGTTAAGAGCACTGTTTTGAGAGAGATACCCGACATTTCCCTCTACAGATTGGATCGTAGTCTTTGTAATAACATTCTCGACACGTCTACTTTCAGAGATATTATCAATTTCTTCAATCTCTTCTTCGGTAGTTTTGTTTTCAGTGCTATGATTATTCTTATATTGCTCATAGGAATATGCAAAAGTGAGTTCCATTCCCTCAGGATGAATATTTACTAATGATGACTGCACACATGACATATCATACTTCTCTATCAAAATGCCATATATTGTTGTAGTGCTTCCATTCTTTTCATTTCTCTCAACTGTGCATGGCCTCTGAGTGCCTTGAACTGGAATCCAGGTCGGAGCACACATACTCAAGTTATCCAATAACGTCATTTCAAGTACACTGACATTCATGTTCATGAGCTTATGGCGAAGTTCTTCCTGCGTCTCATTTTGTATGCGTCTTTTGACAAAACAGTGTTTATCTGGCTTAAAATTGCATTCTCGTGATCCTTGTAATGCAATGCAGTCCTCTATCTGTGTGGAAGAGATGCATGTTTGTTAATTTTATACTGGTGAAAATTGAGGCTGTTTGCTTTCCATTGTGTTTGTGAGTGGTGTATATGCATACGG
>JAXCGZ010020895.1:85000-95000 GCA_037179515.1 Halocaridina rubra | reverse complement strand
GTAAGTTGATATATATAATGCTTGATTCTATTCAAGTATGTAGCGGGATCAACTCCTCAATGTGGTATTTAGTTTCTCTGCGGTTGTCAGTGAAAGGCTTGCATACCTCTCTTCTTAATTATTAAGAAATAAATTCTGAATGAGAGAGAGAGAGAGAGAGAGAGAGAGAGAGAGAGAGAGAGAGAGAGAGAGAGAGAGAGAGAGAGAGAGAGAGAGAGAGAGAGAGAGAGAGAGAGAGAGAGAGAGAGAGAGAGAGAGAGAGAGAGAGAGAGAGAGAGAGAGAGAGAGAGAGAGAGAGAGAGAGTTTTGTGAATGGAGTCGAGAAAGACTGAAAATGTGCAAGAGAAAGACGTTGCATGGAGAAAGTTAAAGCAATTCTCAAGGTGGGCCTGCAGTATTCCTCGAAAATAATGCATGCGGTTCGTAATTTTGTGTTGGATGGAAATACTATATAGTATGCCTTAGATAAAGGAAGGAGACTTGTTCTATGCTGCAGTACTCCCTAATTTGTTTCATGAATGCGCTCTCTCTCTCTCTCTCTCTCTCTCTCTCTCTCTCTCTCTCTCTCTCTCTCTCTCTCTCTCCTTGTCATGTAAAACCTAAATCAGGGCATATGAGAACTGAGAAAACTGAAAGTTCCTTAAGCAGAGAAATTTATTGGGAAGGTATCCATGAGGACTTTGTAAAGTACATGCACGAATGTTACTTGTGCAAGTGATTCAAGCATCAACGTAATGGCAATCCCCCGACTATATTATGGTTCAGGTGTGCACATAAATAGATCATGTCTTTTGATGGCCACGTGTCTATTTTTACAATAATAATACATTTCTACATATGCTCTAACAGACAGAAATGGCGTGTCATTAGCAATTGACTTTGATTACTAGTTTCCCAAAGAGATCATAATTGATGGTGTGGGTGATTTCACTCATAGTGTGTTTTGAGGAGTAATGTAAACTTGCGTGTGTAATACATGCGTCTCTTCAGCCATATAGACCCAAAGATAACGGCTCGATAGAGAAAAAAAAATGACTCTATTATGACCCTTACACGACAGCTATAACTAAATATGATCCCCAGGAATAGATTTTAAACTCTAAACCAAGTGAGTAAATTTCACGTGCCATAAGTTTATGGGCCGCTTGCCATTTTATGTCACCATTAATCCCCATTATGGGACACAGAAGAGTTGTGGAGCTAAGGAATTAAGGCTGGAGAGGCCCTTCCCAATGCTTCCGAGTCGATTGCTTCAACCACTGCTCTACAGTGCTCTCCCCATACGGCAAGTCTAGGGATGATTCTCCTTGTTTCTTGGTACTTGGACAGGATTCCATTTAAAGGCTTTATGTTATAAATACTTCAAGAAAAAAAAAACATAATAACTAACGCCTACTGTACTAGAAAAGCAGAAGGAAAAGTATTCCAGAGACTAATATTCGACATAGTGTGGAGAGGCAAGAAATTAAAGGGAATCAGGTGTAGGTAAGGCAAAAAATATCCCCTCTATATTTATGTCCTTATAGAGTTCTTGAAAGTAAAAAATGATACGGGTGCGTACTAATGAAATAAGTTCAAATCATACTAGTATGGTTATTTGGAAGGAATGTGACCACCAGAGATGACAAGAAGAATGTTGAACAACTATTTCCTGTATTTTGATACTTAAAATTTTGGGATGGAAATCAACAGGGAGGAGAAAGCAGCTGTACTGATATGAATGTGGCTTTAACAGAAAAAAAAAAAAAAAGATAGAAAGGGCAAAATAAAATGGGTGTGCAAGGAAAAATAATTATATTTCTTGTCTTCCCGATATGGGGTATCATCCTTGTCCCTATTTCTTGTCTCCAAATATATTTAGGATACATAAGGAGACCTAAATATACAAAGAACCCAGTTTTGCTATTTTCTGCAGTGAATGGAAAACTTAGAGGTGATTCAAAAGATTAGGCAACGAAGGCGCTAATCTATGATCATTAAAACAAGTGATACATTCCGTTTCATGGCAAGGCATAACAGGAGGCACTCATAGCTGCTTACAAGGCCACATGAGAGGAAGCACTCATACCCCTTATCTTTACCAAAGGAAGAAATAAAATCAATTTTAAGAAGGACGATAATTACAACTGGTTTTATTTTAAAAATTGCAGAGTTATCTACAAGGGATATAGAGCAAAGGATAATTTATTTCTGTACTTTTTTGTTGTTGGTAGTCGATTTATATACATAGAATTTTTTTTTTATTCTAACGCCTATAACTATTTTACTGAAGCAATAGTGTGATCTTTGTTTTTTCTTTTTTCTCTTTTTTGGCCAAGGTTCTATATTTAAGGTTTATTGAGTTCGCAGGTTGCTATATCTTTATATTTGTGTTCTGTAATTACCCTATATATGAAAAAGGGGCAAAATTTACTACTTTGATAGCAATGTTAAGATGTTTAGCCTTCCAGAGAAGTACTGCATTCTAGGCAGTGTCTCATATATTTTATTTTCGATTTTTTTTAATAATGTGATAGTAGTCTCAAAACGCTGGCAGTATTGACTATCAATGCGGAATTACTTTACAGTCAAATCTATTGATTAGTATAGTAATGAAATGACTTTACTTAAATCAAGTGCATGACAAACCCAAACAGGAATTGAAATGATTGATCAAAATGTGTGTCTGAATATTTTTTTGTAATGCTGCATCGTGCTTACAATCCTCTATAACTGCTTCCCCTGATATAGTAGAGAATTGTAAGTTCTTGAAATACAGATTGTAGTTAGATGTTTTAGTTTTGTGCCAGCCGGTACACATATAATGAGATATAAACATAGGTATGAGTATATCTGTATATGCAATGACGATATGTCTCTTTCTGATTGATTAGAACCACTCGAATTAAATTCGCTGGGGTTCCATGGGTATCCCTAGAAGAATTGGTGGTGCCCTGACATATGATGATCTAGCCTTTGGCAGTGGTCATACTCGGATCAGACCCTGAAATCTCTTACTTTCCTTTATTTTATATCGTGTATAGCATATTGACGACCGCGTGATCTAGATGCACTGCCCAAGACTCCAGGTCGTTCCTCCCAAGAGAAGTCGTAGATATATAAGGAGAGAGAAAAACAAAATATGCTGTGCTGAGTGGTCTTAAGAACAAAAACCTTAGCTTAAGTCGACCACGAGTGGTGGGTTAGCCGCGGTCACTGTCACAGCGTGTATAATGCTGGCGTCACACATAGCCAAAACTCCCGACCCGACTCTTAAGACCGCGTTCCGACGGAATCTTCGCTCAATCCTTGGAGATCCGGCAGATTTTTTAGCCGACAGGTGCATTCCTGTGCCTGTCGGAAGTGCGTCATACGTCTGCGTAAGCAGTCCTATGGATCGTAATTGCAATCGTACGGAGTAGTTTGGACACGTAATTTAGCGTACGACTGATCGTACGCAAACGTAAGTCTCATCATAGAAAAAGGGAAATTTAAATTTTTAACCGTTACGACTGGGCCAACCATGCTCCCGACGCTCCCGACCCATCGTAGGGGAACTTACACGTTCGTAGGGGGTTGTACACAGTCGGGAGGAATACTGTAATTCCCCCGAAGGAAGGGTATCGTGGCAAGAGAGAATGGTTTAAAGGACGACGTTTGTAACTTTAATTTTAGCATTTTATTCCCATATAGATATGTCATTTATTTTAAGTCATTTGTTTTTCACATATTACAATAACTGATCTTAATATGTTTCATTTTCATTATTTTATACCGAGAAGATATTAAGTTTAATATTTTACATTTAATAATGTAATAATGTTTCATCTTTGTCATTCACAGAATCCTTCAAATGTAAGTTGTATGTACTGGTAAACGCAAATAAAAAGTAATTTGGTATAGTTATATTTGCCCTTACTTTTCCATTTATATAATTATGTTAGAATTGATCCTAGTGAACAATAAATATATGGAGAATATATATATATATATATATATATATATATATATATATATATATATATATATATATATATATATATATATATATATATATATATATATATATATATATATATATATATATATATATATATATATATATATATATATATATGGGATATTTGTGAAAGTATAACCCTGATTTATATATTTGGAGCAGGAAAACTGAGCGCCCAGGACTGGGTTGTCAGAAATGAGACCACGCATGCCAGACGTATAAGCGAATTTTTAAATTTTTAACGGTTCCAGACCCGGAGAACTGCGTACGCCGGGTAGGATCGATCCTCTGGATCGTACGCGGGCGTACACCTTCTCCTACGCCCGCGTACTATCAAGAAGATCGATCTTACCCGTCATACGCAGTCTTCTACGACTGATTTGGTCTTCCGAATCACGGAGATTATTGGGTGCAACAGTCAATTATCGTAGGCCCTCCACGACGGTTCAGGACCCCCTCGATTTTTTTAAACTACGTAGGACCGTTAGGATTCCGTCATACGCGGACAAAAAATTACACCCGATTATCGTAATGACGTCATTGCTGCCGGGAGGATTCCGTCTTTAGACGGTTTTAAGAGTCGGGTCGGGAATTTTGGCTATGTGTGACGCCAGCATAAGTTACTAATTAGCTCACTGAAAAGTCGAGGCCTGCTTGTCACCCAGACCAGTATAAAGAGATATTAATTTTTTAAGAGATATTAATTTTTTTGCATTATATCTGTCACTAATAGTTCCCATTTGGGGGTGTACAAAGACGGACAGAATCTGGGGAATTAAAGCTGGATGTTCATTGTATCATCCCACCATGGGCTCGAACCCAGGTCCGTCACCCATTCTGCCGCTTAAGCTACGACCGTCCCCATATGAACATGCGCAGTAATCATAATGATAACACAATATTATAAGGGAAAAACATTGGAATAGATTGCAAAGTAACACATCGTGATTTATAATTCCACACTTTAGCTACTGTTTTAATATTTAATACAAAATTGTTGTGTACTATCAGCATCAATATTCACACAGTTATTTTTGCTGTCGGCAAAAAAAAAAAAAAAAAAAAACATTCAAATCAGCGATTTCTCGGAAATTCAATTATAAAAAGTATTAATGGATTGAAAATATTTTTAATAAAGAAAAGTTCTTTATTTCACTTTATATGTTTCATTAAATATATAGTAAACATTTGTGAGATATGAGAATATATTAATAGTATTAAAAACTCGTATATATCTCAAGTATTTAAAGAGAATTGAGCCAATACTGCATATGCGGATACTATGAGGTTAAAAACATTTCTATTGAAGATAAAGAGGGGTTTACACGGTCAAGCGGTTCGTCGAACGCGGTTCGACAGACAAGTGTTTGAAGTGATGTTCGAACGTGTGAACGGGGTATTTGGTTGTCGAACACGTTCGACAAACGTGTTTGACAACCAAATACCCCGTTCACACGTTCGAACATCACTTCAAACACTTGTCTGTTGAACCGCGTTCGACGAACCGTTTGACCGTGTAAACCCCCCTTAAGTCATGCAGGCTGTAGCGCAACCAATTATTCTGCCAATAGACCCAAATGTTACTCATATATAAAGTTTGTCTATGGATAAATTGCCACTAGCATATACATTTTAAGAACATAAGAATAAGAACATAAGAATAGAGGACACTGCAACATGCCTACTGGCACACACGAGGCAGCTCCATTTTTGAATTGTATTTTCAGCATGTCTAACCTATTCTATTCTACTCTACTTATTTATTCTATTTTTCTTTTTATGATTTTTCTAATAAGTACTAACCTATTCATGCCCACCCTACCTCTGTCATATGTCTATCTAATCTACATTTTAAGGTGTCTAAGGTATTGGCATTTACTATCCTACTAGGAAGCTTGTTCCATGCATCAGCTACTCTATTACCAAACCAATTTTTACCAATTTCCCTTCTGAACCTAAATTTATCAAGCTTAAATCCATTATTACGAGTTCTGGTTTGATCATGAATTTTTAAAACTTTATTAATATCTCCCTTGTTAATCCCTTTAAACCATTTATGCACTGCAATCATATCCCCCCTAACTCTTCGCCTCTCTAGAGAATGTAGATTAAGTTTTTTTAATCTGTCCTCATATGGTAGATTTCTGATATTGTGTATCATCTTGGTCATTCTTCGCTGCACTCTCTCCAAGGATTCAATTTCCATTCTATAATAGGGTGACCAGAATTGCACAGCATAATCTAAATGGGGCCTAACTAATGCAAGATAGAGTTGCAAAATAACTTTTTCCGTCCTATTGCTAACGCTTCTTGAGATAAATCCTAAAATTCTGTTTGCTTTATTTCTGACTGCTGTGCATTGCTCTCTTGGCTTAAGACTACTACTCACAAGAACTCCCAAATCCCTTTCACACTGAGAACTCATGATTTCATGGTTATTTAGCTTATAACTAGTATTGTCTTTTATAGTACCCATTTTAACTACTTTACATTTTTCAACATTAAATTCCATTTGCCATTTGTCCGACCATTCAGATAATCTATTTAGATCTTCCTGTAAAGCATGAATGTCTTCTTTTCCATTTATAGTTCTACCTATTTTAGTGTCGTCTGCGAATTTACTTAGGTTACTACTGATATCCGAATCCAGATCATTTAGATATACGATGAATAATAGGGGACCAAGTACCGAGCCTTGTGGTACCCCGCTTGTAACCGAGCCCCACTCTGATTTCTCTCCATTTATGCAAACCCTCTATTTTCTGTCTTTTAACCATTGTTTGATCCATCTGAGAACAGCTCCTCCTATACCATGAGCTTCTAGCTTTTTAACTAATCTTTTGTGAGGAACTCTATCAAAAGCTTTGCTAAAATCTAGATATATTGTATCATATTCTTTGCCACAATCTACTGCCTCGTAAACTTCTGAATAAAAAGACAGTAAGTTTGTAAGGCACGAAAAACCCTTAAGAAACCCGAGTTGTGAAAGTTTTATCAGTCTGTGTAATTCTAGATGTGCCCTTATTTTATTTGCAATTATGGATTCTAGAATCTTACCCACTGTTGACGTTAAACTTACCGGCCTATAATTATTCTTTTTAACTCGTTCTCCTTTTTTAAATATTGGTACCACATCTGCCAATTTCCACTCCATGGGTACCGATCCTAATTTTATTGAATTATAGAGGGAGAGTAGAGGGGAGTATAACTGCTCCCCAAACTGTTTCTTTTTTTATGTCGGCTACCCCCACTTTTAAAGGGGAAACAGCCACGGTATATGTATGTATGTATTAAATAATGCAGTTAGTGGACAACTAAGCTCTTCCTTGCATTCCTTTAATATTCTAGCATATATTCCATCAGGTCCCGGAGATTTATGAGTCTTTAATTTATCTATTTCTTTTATTACCTCCTCTCTCGTAATATTTATTGAACTAAGTATTTTATCGGGACTGTCTCTGTAAATGGATTCTACTTCCGGAATATTTTCCAAGTTTTCATTGGTAAATACAGATAAGAAATAATCATTTAAACATGTACACATCACTTTATCGTCATCTGTGATATAGCCATTGGCTACTTCAATTGGTCCGACTTTTTCCTTAAATTTTGTTTGATAATGTTGATAAAACCCTTTAGGATTTTCTTTAGCTTCTCCTGCTATTCTAACTTCGTATTTTCTTTTCGACTCTCTAACTATCTTTTTAACTTCCCTGTTTAACTGTATATATTGCTGCCTCACATGCTCTTCACCTCTTTTTAGTTTCCTGTATATTCCTCTTTTAATACCTATAAGATTCTTTATTCTATTGTTCATCCATTTAGGGTCATTTTTTCTTGATCTGCAATGTTTCATGGGAATATAGTCTCTCTGACTATTCTTAAGAGTCATGACAAAATTGTTATATTCCTCATCCAAATTTATATTAACTGATGGACTGCTGTTCTTTCCTGTGAGAGAATTTAATGTATTGATCTTATCTTGTGATAATCCTTGGCATGTGGTACTCAAATTTCGGGGTAATCCGCTACCTGCGACCTGACCTGCTGGATTAACTACCCACATCTGTACCCCAGAAATCCCTTCCCATACCTCATTAGATAATTTAGTTTTTAAGCCCTCAAAATCTCCTGCTCTAAAGTTTGGAACAATATTCTTATTTTCCTTTATAGTTTCCTTGAAAATTATGTTAAATCTAATGGAATCATGGTCACTGTTGCCCAATTTTTCACCAACTTCTAAATTTGTAACCATATTCTCTCTATTACTAAGAACTAAATCTAGTGCATTCAACCCCCCCCCCTCCCCCCCGTGTTGCTTCAAGTACATGCTGAGAAAGGAAATTGTCTTCTACTACTTCCAAAAACTCCTTAGAGCTACTATCACCTGTTATGGTTTCCCAGTTAATATGTCTAAAATTAAAATCGCCTACAATGCAAACTCTATTTGACCTGCTCACTTTAGAAATTTCATCGTATATAACTTGCGACTCTATATTGTCTAGATCAGGTGGTCTGTAGACTACTCCTACAACTAGACTTTCTATATTATTTTTAATTTCAACCCATAAGGTTTCTGAATTTAGATTTGTCTTAATTCCAGACTTAATGCAGCTTCTGAGGCTATCTTTAATATACATAATTACCCCTCCCCCTCTTCTATCTGCACTACGATCAGCATTATAAAGTTTATATCTTGTAATTATGTACTCAGCTTTAAGGTGTTTGCTTTCTAAATTAATCCAACTTTCACTAATGCATATTATATCCGGTCTCTCACTACATACTATGGCTCTCAGTTCTTCTATCTTGTTACCTAAACTACGGCTATTTGTATAATATACTTTTAAACTTTCTCTAGCTTTACCCTTCTTGTGGCTATTCTTTTTGTTAATATTTGTTCTATGTAACAAATGGTTCTTATCCTTAAACTCCCAGTTATTTGACCCACTACTTACTGAACCCTTACTGACTAATTTCTCTGCACAAGTATTAATCATTTCATTATTTGTGTCTAACAAAACCCCCCTACCTCTCTGTCTATCATACCAGCCAATACCGAGACACCTGAATTAGAAAGATGCACTCCATCCCTTGCATACATATGCTTACGACTAGTGAAGTGATCCCACCCGTCTATAAAACCTATATTATTCTCCCGACAGAAGACTTTCATCCTAGCATTTACTCCTATAGCTCGAGACCACCACTCTGAACTTTGGCTAAGCCTAGGGAGAATACCACACATCACAGGAACTGCACCCCTTTTCCTGATCTTATCCAGGGCTTGTCTATACAACCTAATCAGCTCTTCGCTTCTACCATCCTGCACGTCATTTCCCCCAGCTATCAAACAAACAACATCTTTTTTCTCAATCCAGCTATTTATTGACTCACCCACCTTCTTCATACCTGCTCTAGTACAGTGGTAACGCGCTGGCTTCGCATTCATGAGGTCGAAAGATCGGTTCCCGTCCAAGACCGAGAGTTTAAGCTGTTTACTGGCAGGAACTGCTGTGGGTGGACACCACAGTGGGGGGTTGGGGCTTGCCCTGGCTGACGAATACCCATTGTATTGAAATGGAAATAAAGTATTATGCTCCAGGGAAAAAATATTTTCCTCTAACTCTATGCCTGAGTTTCCTGTCTACATATCTGCATAGTGAATCCCCTACAATTACCAAAGAACGAGACTTTTCCGGAGGATGGGTTACTCCGACCTTGGGAGACTTACCTAGGCTCTTGACCTGTCAGCTTTTCCCACTTCCATTTCTACGATCGCTAGTACACCTATCTGACTCTATGGGTCCTGAAGAATTACTGCCGCCACTGTCACCTTCATCTCTAAGTGAACTAAATGAATTAGCAACTTGTAGTCTAAAAGTATAATTTTTCTTAAGAACCATCTTCGTAGAACCCTTATTCACAACTTTCCAGTCGTCTTCTCTATTCAATTGTCCCTTCCTGGTTAACACCTCTACCTTACCTCTCAGATCCCTGTTCTCCTCAGCTAAGGATCTG
>JAXCGZ010020895.1:77500-80000 GCA_037179515.1 Halocaridina rubra | reverse complement strand
CAGCCCGTCAGTTAATATAAATTTGGATGAGGAATATAACAATTTTGTCATGACTCTTAAGAATAGTCAGAGAGACTATATTCCCATGAAACATTGCAGATCAAGAAAAAATGACCCTAAATGGATGAACAATAGAATAAAGAATCTTATAGGTATTAAAAGAGGAATATACAGGAAACTAAAAAGAGGTGAAGAGCAGGTGAGGCAGCAATATATACAGTTAAACAGGGAAGTTAAAAAGATAGTTAGAGAGTCGAAAAGAAAATACGAAGTTCGAATAGCAGGAGAAGCTAAAGAAAATCCTAAAGGGTTTTATCAACATTATCAAACAAAATTTAAGGAAAA
This sequence comes from Halocaridina rubra, assembly GCA_037179515.1. NCBI lineage: Eukaryota > Metazoa > Arthropoda > Malacostraca > Decapoda > Atyidae > Halocaridina > Halocaridina rubra. The sequence goes on along the minus strand of JAXCGZ010020895.1, from coordinate 79,655 downwards.
AGTCGGACCAATTGAAGTAGCCAATGGCCATATCACAGATGACGATAAAGTGATGTGTACATGTTTAAATGATTATTTCTTATCTGTATTTACAAATGAAAACTTGGAAAATATTCCGGAAGTAGAATCCATTTACAGAGACAGTCCCGATAATATACTTAGTTCAATAAATATTACGAGAGAGGAGGTAATAAAAGAAATAGATAAATTAAAGGCTCATAAATCTCCGGGACCTGATGGAATATATGCTAGAATATTAAAGGAATGCAAGGAAGAGCTTAGTTGTCCTCTAACTGCATTATTTAATAATTCAATAAAATTAGGATCGGTACCCATGGAGTGGAAACTGGCAGATGTGGTACTAATATTTAAAAAAGGAGAACGTGTTAAAAAGAATAATTATAGGCCGGTAAGTTTAACGTCAACAGTGGGTAAGATTCTAGAATCCATAATTGCAAATAAAATAAGGGCACATCTAGAATTACACAGACTGATAAAACTTTCACAACACGGGTTTCTTAAGGGTTTTTCGTGCCTTACAAACTTACTGTCTTTTTATTCAGAAGTTTACGAGGCAGTAGATTGTGGCAAAGAATATGATACAATATATCTAGATTTTAGCAAAGCTTTTGATAGAGTTCCTCACAAAAGATTAGTTAAAAAGCTGGAAGCTCATGGTATAGGAGGAGCTGTGCTCAGATGGATCAAACAATGGTTAAAAGACAGAAAACAGAGTGTTTGCATAAATGGAGAGAAATCAGAGTGGGGCTCGGTTACAAGCGGGGTACCACAAGGCTCGGTACTGGGTCCTCTATTATTCATCGTATATCTAAATGATCTGGATTCGGATATCAGTAGTAACCTAAGTAAATTCGCAGACGACACTAAAATAGGTAGAACTATAAATGGAAAAGAAGACATTCATGCTTTACAGGAAGATGTAAATAGGTTATCTGAATGGTCGGACAAATGGCAAATGGAATTTAATGTTGAAAAATGTAAAGTAGTTAAAATGGGTACTATTAAAGACAATACTAGTTATAAGCTAAATAACCATGAAATCATGAGTTCTCAGTGTGAAAGGGATTTGGGAGTTCTTGTGAGTAGTAGTCTTAAGCCAAGAGAGCAATGCACAGCAGTCAGAAATAAAGCAAACAGAATTTTAGGATTTATCTCAAGAAGCGTCAGCAATAGGACGGAAAAAGTTATTTTGCAGCTCTATCTTGCATTAGTTAGGCCCCATTTAGATTATGCTGTGCAATTCTGGTCACCCTATTATAGAATGGAAATTGAATCCTTGGAGAGAGTGCAACGAAGAATGACCAAGATGATACACAATATCAGAAATCTACCATATGAGGACAGATTAAAAAAACTTAATCTACATTCTCTAGAGAGGCGAAGAGTTAGGGGGGATATAATTGAAGTGTATAAATGGTTTAAAGGGATTAACAAGGGAGATATTAATAAAGTTTTAAAAATTCATGATCAAACCAGAACTCGTAATAATGGATTTAAGCTTGATAAATTTAGGTTCAGAAGGGAAATTGGTAAAAATTGGTTTGGTAATAGAGTAGCTGATGCATGGAACAAGTTTCCTAGTAGGATAGTAAATGCCAATACCTTAGACACCTTCAAATGTAGATTAGATAGACATATGACAGAGGTAGGGTGGGTATGAATAGGTTAGTGCTTATTAGAAAAATCATAAAAAGAAAAACAGAATAAATAAGTAGAGTAGAATAGAATAGGTTAGACATGCTGAAAATACAATTCAAAAATGGAGCTGCCTCGTGTGTGCCAGTAGGCATGTTGCAGTGTCCTCTATTCTTATGTTCTTATGTTCTTATGTTCTTATATATATAGAGGTATATATATATATATATATATATATATATATATATATATATATATATATATATATATATATATATATATATATATATATATATATATATATATATATATATATATATATATATATATATATATATATATATATATATATATATATATATATATATATATATATATATATATATGTATATATATATATATATATATATATATATATATATATATATATATATATATATATATATATATATATATATATATATATATATAAATATATATATATATATATATATATATA
>JAXCGZ010020895.1:45000-50000 GCA_037179515.1 Halocaridina rubra | reverse complement strand
AACTACCAATGCAAGAGAGTCCAGTCCATGATTTAACTAAGATAAGTTCAATTAGATAGTCCAATCACTCAATAATATTTGCAGTGGAAAGCATGTTTGTTTCCGTATATTCTCTAGATAAGTATAAACCTACCATTACTAGTCATCATCTTAGATATAGAGTATGTCTGTCAAAATGTGCATATATATATATATATATATATATATATATATATATATATATATATATATATATATATATATATATATATATATATATATATATATATATATATATATATATATATATATATATATATATATATATATATATATATTCATATATATATATATATATATATATATATATATATATATATATATATATATATATATATATATATATATATATATATCTATATATATATATATATATATATATATATATATATATATATATACATAAGCACAAACTGTTAGCATAGAGCACTAAATAGTAAGGAAGCCCATCAGTGAAACAACACCTAGAAAAAATAACGCAATATTTCGGGTTCAGTTAGGATTTGAAGTAAAGCGTTATTTTTTTCATGTGTTGTTTCACTGATGGGCTTCCTTACCATATATATATATATATATATATATATATATATATATATATATATATATATATATATATATATATATATATATATATATATATATATATATATATATATTTATATATATATATATATATATATATATATATATATATATATATATATATATATATATATATATATATATATATATATATATATATATATATATATATATATATATATAAGTGTGACACTGGGACAGGCAAGAACATTGCCCTCTTTAATAAAGGCCCTGGCGCGAAGAAAACATTAAGTCGAATAAAAAGTAAAAGGTTAAGGACAAGAGAGTAATGAGGTAATGATACACAATAGGAAAAGATCAAACTAAGAGAATAGTCAAAGTACTGAGGACCTAGAGAAATGGAAGAATTAGGCCCTGAGATGACGATAGATCCTTTTCTTGAATTAAGATAGGTTATAAGAATCAGGATCGACAGAAGGAAGAAGAGATTTCCAGAGTCTAGAGGTGGATTGGGAAAAGCGGTCATTGCACCGACCAATCTGCGAGCTACAAATCTAATTACAGTACCTGTGAGACGAGGCCGCTTGGCGAGTTTTACACCGCTCAGCAGTGGGGGAGGGATGCAACTCGCCAACTCATCAGAGGAGCGATGGAAGTAGTAGTGATAGAATAGAGATAGGGATGATTCCTTACCACGAAGAGAAAGCGAATCCAGATTAGAAGTAAGAGAAGTGTCTTTAATGGGTTTGACTGCCTTAGATTCAACGCCATCAAGGAGCTAAGTATATGAAGAAGCACCCAAGATGTGCGAGCAATATTCTAAGAAGACACGGATAAGACCTTTATAGATTTTAAGTAACTATAAAGAGGAAAAGTAATGACGAAAACGAAATAGAACCCCCAATTTTTTTAATATATTAATAGAATTAAGAAGATAAATCTCTTTATTTTCGAAAACAATAGGGGTATCAAGATAATGAGACAACCAGAAATTGTGTCTTGGAGGCATTAAATTTAACTAAATTTTGGGTTCCTCACTCACATACTCTCTGCAAATCTGAGTTGAGAGTAGAAGAAAGAGTGATACGAGACTGACTACGAGTAGTAGATGAAGGTTATGAAGAAACGGAAGAGGAAAACTGCGGGATAGAATCATCGGCAAAGGCGTGAAAAAGAGAGGAGGATGGGGACTGAAGAAGATCGTTGATGAAGAGAAGGAACACAGTAGTTGGTAACAGGGAATGGGTTAGAAGTTGCACCGTCAACAAATACAGATATAAAACGGTCAGAAAAAAAAACTGGAAATAAGAGAAAAGAGAGAGGGGGTAAAGCCATAAGCAGGGAGTATGGCCAACAGAGCCTTGTGTCGGACTCTGTCTAAAGACTCAGAGATATCCAGGGCAACGACGAAGGATTCCTCATAGTTCCTCAGAGAAGATGACCCTATATGAGTAAGCTAGGACAAGGGGTCGTCATTGGATCTTGTCTTGCGGAAGCCGTGCTGGTGATCGGAGATATAAGAGTTAAATTCAAGACATTTCAAGAAGTAATATTTGAGCAAAGTTTCGAAAACTTTAGCGATAGATGAGGCTAGGACAATAGGTCGGTAGTTTGAAGGAACAGAGTGGTCACCCTTCTTAGGAACAGGTTGCACACACACGCACACACACACACACACACACACACACACACACACACACACACACACACACACACACACACACACATACACACACACACACACACACACACACATACACACACACACACACACACACACACACACACACACACACACACACACACACACACACACACATATATATATACATATATATATATATATATATATATATATATATATATATATATATATATATATATGTATATATATATATATATATATATATATATATATATATATATATATATATATATATATATATATATATATATATATATATATATATATATATATATATATATTCAAATAAGCACCTTACCATATGTGAAAACATGAATTATTTTTACCCCGATCAGGCCTTAAACCTAGGACATATAATGCTAAGCCAAGGCGCTACCATCTACACCACAGAAGGTCTTAAAAGGGAAACAGACCTTACAGCTTAGGTCTGTTTCTCTTTTAAAACCTTCTGTGGTGTAGTTTTTTCTTTATGAGTGTGACACCGGGACATGCAGAAACTGCCCTCATCAATAAAGGCCCGGACACGAGAAAATACCAAGACGAAGGAAAAGAAAAAGGTTAAGGACAAAGCAGAGATGAGGCAATGTCACTCAAAGGAAAACGACAGACAGAAAAAAACAGTCAATGAACAGAGGACCTAGAGATATGGAGGACTAGGCCCTGAGATGACGATAGATCTGCTTTTTGAAGTATGAAAGGTCATAAGAATTAGGAAAGACAGAAGGAGGAAGAGAGTTCCAGAATCTGGAGATAGATGGGAAGAAGCAGTCGCTGTACCGACCAATCCGCTAGCTACAAATCTCCACACAGTATCTGTGAGATAAGGCAGCTTGGCGAGTGTTTTGTGGCCTCGGCAGTGGGTGAGGGATGCAACTCGCCAACTCATCAGAGCAGCGATGGAAGTAGTAGCGATAGAAAAGCGAAAGAGAAGATACCTTATGGCGAAGAAAGAGAGAATCCAGGTTAGAAGTAAGAGTAGGATCATTAATGAGTTTAACTGCCTTAGATTCAACCCTATCAAGAAGATAAGTAAAGGAAGAAGCACCCCAGATGTGTGAGCAGTATTCTAAGCAGGGACGGATAAGACCTTTGTAAATTTTAAGTAACGGCAAAGAGGAAAAGTAATGACGAAAACTAAACAAAACCCCCGGTATTTTGGATGAAGATTTAGAAATTTTGATTTTGTGACTCATCCAAGACAAATTAGAGGCTATATGGATTCCTAATATATTGATAGAATTAAGAGGGTAAATTTCATTAGTTTCGAAGACAATAGGGTTATCAGGAGGAGCAGAAGATGAAGAGATAGCCGGAAACTGTGTCTTGGATGCATTGAATTAAGCTTAATTTTGAGTGTCCCACTCAGATACTCTCTGCAAATAGGAGTTAAGAGTAGAAGAAAGATTGATACGATGAGATTACGAGTACAAGATGAAGGTTGTGAAGAAAAGGCAGAGAAAAAGTAAAGGGTAGAATCATCGGCAAAGACCTGAAGAAGAGAGGAATTTATATATATATATATATATATATATATATATATATATATATATATATATATATATATATATATATATATATATATATATATATATATATATATATATATATATATATATATATATATATATATATATATATATATATATATATATATATATATATATATATATATATATATATATATATATATATATATATATATATATATATATATATATATATATATATATATATATATATATATATATATATATATATATATATATAAATATATATATATATATATATATATATATATATATATATATATATATATATATATATATATATATATATATATATATGTATATATGTATGTATGTATGCATGTATATACACTGTATATAATCTTCCTAATCTCACCTCTCGCGCATAACCACGAAACTCAATGGTTTTATATGGATTCATTTAATATTTTAAATATTTCAGTATTTTAATAATTTAACTTTTTTATTTAGTTATGTTTTCATTCGTTTTTTTTTTATTTGCAATATTTATTTTCCATTGCAGAGCATATTATAAGAGATTACACCCCTGATAAAATCCTATTTGCTTTACTATATTATTTATTTTTTTCTTTCTGAAGTGGTACTAATATCTGTGTATGTGTGTGTGTGTGTGTGTGTGTGTGTGTGTGTGTGTGTGTGTGTGTGTGTGTGTGTGTGTGTGTGTGTGTGAGTGTGTGTGTGTTTGTGTGTGTGTGTTTGGCACACCCTTGCCAACATATTTCTGTGCTTTAATTTTTGTTAGGTTTGTGTGTTTTTTATGAGTATATTTAACATGACGTTTATCTATATCTATTTGTTAATAAACCGGAACAACAACAACATTTGTTAATATATTGTCTTTGATATTATTATTATTATTATTATTATTATTATTATTATTATTATTATTATTATTATTATTATTATTATTATTGTTATTAGTATTATTATCATTATTATTATTATCATTATTACTATTATTATTATTGTTATTATTATTATTATTATTATTATTATTATTATCATTATTATTATTATCATTATTATTATTATTATTATTGTTATTATTATTATTATTATTATTATTATTATTATTATTATTATCATTATTATTATTATTTTTATTATTATTATTGTTATTATTATTATTATTATTATTATTATTATTATTATTATTATTATTATTA
>JAXCGZ010020895.1:37500-42500 GCA_037179515.1 Halocaridina rubra | reverse complement strand
ATATATATATATATATATATATATTCACATAGGCATATTACCATACGTGAAAATGAATAATTTTTACCCTGACCGGGACTTGAACATAGGACACATAATTACTGTGCCCAGGCGCTACTAAGTACACCACAGAAGGTCTTGAAAGGAAAACAAACCTTATAGCTATATCTGCTATACTAGGAATGAATGCATTCTATCTGAATGCCACTCTCTTCATATTACATATATTCCCCCAATAAATATATATATATATATATATATATATATATATATATATATATATATATATATATATATATATATATATATATATATATATATATATATATGCTTATATTTATAAAATATTGTGCATTATTATCGTTTTAGTACTATTATTATCATTGCTATTATTATTATTATTATTAATATTATTATTATTATTATTATTATTATTATTATTATCATTATTATTGTGGTTTTTATTATTATTATTATTATTATTATTATTATTATTATTATTATTATTATTATTATTATTAGTAGTAGTAGTAGTATTATTATTATTATTACTATCATTATTATTTTCATTATTATTATTAAACTTGTACAAAATGTGCTCGTGATTACTTACCTATTGAAGACATGGAGGTGTTGAAATCAGTAAGCACTTCCTGTTAGAGACACCAACAGACTATAACTAATCGAGCTGCCTAATTGCCAACTTGATATCTCCAGGCATACTGCTCTTATCTAAATCTGCATATGTTTATCTAAATCTCACTTATCTTTCATATAATTTAAATACTATAATTACTCTCTTTCCACCTTCAGACAGTAAAATCATATGTAGAAATATTTGTTCGCTCTCTCTCTCTCTCTCTCTCTCTCTCTCTCTCTCTCTCTCTCTCTCTCTCTCTCTCTCTCTCTCTCTCTCTCTCTCTCTCTCTCTCTCTCTCTCTCTCTCTCTCTCTCTCTCTCTCTCTCTCTCTCTCTCTCTCTCTCTCTCTTTCTTGAAGAAAAGAATTTTAGCATTAAGCACATTTAACATGTAGTAGGTTGGCCCATGGCACTAACCGCCCGTTGCAGTACTACAGCTTAAGGGTCTTGTGGACTTAAATAAGACTGCCCTGGACAGTTCGAGGTTAAGTCTTCCTTCAGTTACCGGTTCACTTTCTATGCCTACATCAACACCGAATATCTTGGATATTCGTTACACATGTCTTATTATCGTTTCACATCTGACAAGTCACAACACTCCCCATATCTGTTTTTCTTTTTGTTTTCTTCGTGCCCAGGCTTGATGAGGGTAGACTTTTTTTTTTGGCCAGTCCTGGTGTCACAATCATAATATATATATATATATATATATATATATATATATATATATATATATATATATATATATATATATATATATATATATATATATATATATATATATATATATATATATATATATATATATATATATATATATATATATATATACACACACAGTTGTAAGTAAATACCAGGAGTCAACATTGTAGGTGAGATTTGAAGGAAATAAAGCTAGAGTTTTAGATCTGATAAGGAAGCTTTGAGTAGTAGGTGGTCCAGAGAATATTTTAAACATTCACCAAATTGGTAAATATTCTAGAGAGGGAATAAAAAAGACTTGTGAAAGTAACCTTTGAGAGAGGGGACATATATCGAGAAATATTTCTTAAAATAAAAAAAAAGCATAAAAGACCTTCAAGAATTCAAAGAAGTGTTCATTAGACCGTACATAATACAAGAAGATATGGGAAGGATCAAAAACTTGTTGCAAGACGCAAGAAGGTTAAACGAGGGGAGAAATGAAAAAGAGAAGAAAAATTTTGGTTTCGGAGGTCTTCCAGACAAAGGGTAAATAAAGAATATAGTGCTAGATGATCAGGGGATGCAGCCTCATTATTAACACTGCTGTATACAAATGCTGATGGGGAAGCAGGTAAAGGAGTAGAATTAAAGGATAGGATTCGCAATACACAGGCAGATATAGTAGCGATTACAGAGACTAAGTTAAGTGAGAACATGAACAGGTTCACATTCACAGTTTTTCCTAAGGGCTTCAGAATATTAAGGGTTGAAAGTTCTGAGAGGATTGGTGGAGGAATAGCATTGCTCATAAGTGAAAACAGATTGAAGATATAATCTTTGCTATAGAAAATGAATTTGAGGAATTTCTTGTTGGCCACATAGATACCAGGCCATAGAGCATTATAGTAACTGTTGTATATAACCCACCAAGGAATCAACACTAGGCTTGGAGTTTATGAGGAAAGTCACATTGATAGTACCGAAGTCATAAACTCAGTTGTTAACTTTGTACAGGAGAGGAAATGTAGGATTTTGATTGTGGGAGATTTCAGTCATAGAGAGACAGATTTAATAAATTTTGAGTTACATAAGGGGAAGGACTCATTCTGGGCAAGATTCCTAGATTGTGGACCAGGGAATTTCCTACACCAATATGTGCTGGAACCAACGAGGGCCAGGGGTAGGGATGAGCCATCACTGCTCGATCTAGTACTCACAGATAATGTGTTGGATGTTGAAAAACGTGAGTATGAACCACTAATTGGAAGTAGTTACCTCTGTGTGTTGTTGAGAAACTATCCTAAAGATTATATCTAATTTAATGAACTTTTTGCAGTTATGAATGGAGGACCATATTCAACAATAAATATGTACAAGGAATGTACGAAATCCTTTTTGAGGAATAAGGGAAGATAGTAAATTGTTGCATACCATCCACCAAAATAGGATTTATTCATGCCATAGAGAAATGGTCCAATTATGAGTGTAAAAAAGACTTAAGGAGTGGAGAGACAAATGCTGGAAAAGGTATAGGAGAAGAAACAACATAAATGCGTGGCAATGTTATAAAAGAGCAAGAAATTATAATGTATACAAAAAAGAGAGGCAGAGAGAGAATATGAAAGGAATATTATCAGGAAGGCTAAAGAAAATCCCAAACTTGTCCACATCTTTCTCAGAGGAAAAATGAAGGTCAATGAACAAGATTTAGATTTAAAGAGAGTAGATCGAAGCATCGCTGAGATGAATGAAGAGATCTGCGAAAATTTGAAAAAGGAGTTTCAGTCAGTATTTATAGCAGAAAATACCCCACCCCCTCAGATTGCAGAGATAGGAGCTTATGGGCTGCTATTAGAGAACATTATCTTTTCTGCCACAGAGGTATGCATAGCACTGATGAAGTAATATGCCCATAAAGCTACAGGTCCTAATTATACACCACATAATGTACTTAAGAAATGTGCTAAACCAATATCGGCGTCACTATGCATTACATTTGAAAAGTCGATGAAATCTGGGGAAATCGATATTTTAATATAGCTGGCTCTTGAATTAAAGGTCATAGTTTGAAGCTTCGCAAGAAAAGTTCTTTGCAGGATGTAAGGAAGTACTTTTTTAGTGTAAGAACAGTCGATGATTGGAATTCGCTAGGCAAGGAGGTAGTTAATGCTGACTCAATCCATAGTTTTAAGGACAAGTATGATAAGTACGAGCATAGGGCTCTTTCCCGTAAGTACAAATAGGCAATTACAATTAGGTAATTACACACACACACACACACACACACACACACACACACACACACACACACACACACACACACACACATATATATATATATATATATATATATATATATATATATATATATATATGTAGTCACCGTGGCTCAAACGGTAGCGTCCGCGACTCTGAGGCGTCAGGTCGAGGGTTCGCGCCCCGTCACGGTCTGAGGATAGCAGTTGCATGCACTCAGGGTAATGATTACATCTTCCAAAACAAGTCCTTCGCAAGAAGGGAACCGTCCTATCCCTTGGTTGAAAAGGGAATCCGTGACGTAAAACCGGAAAAAAAAAGAAAAAAAAAAATATATATATATATATATATATATATATATATATATATATATATATATATATATATATATATATATATAATCATATTTCTATCGTGTGTCCTTCTGCTTTCTTATCGCAGTTTCTTTTTTCCCCCTCTGCATGTTAAGATGGTACGTAAAAGCAGTCTTCTCGTGATTTTCTGGACATTTTGGAATTGGCAGACTTTGGCAACCCCTGTCGAATGTGACGTAGAAGGACTTCGCTGTGAAGTGATCTGTTCATTTCCAGATCTCACTTTACACTGTACAAGATGTCTCAACAGGTACGGTCTCGGAGCAATTCTCATTATTGTCTTGCTCCATGTCTACGCCTCCTCCTCTTTGCTGTTATATATTTTAAGACTTCCAGGAGTGTCAAATTTTGTACTGAAATATTTAAAGCGTGTTTCTACAGTCCATTTATTCTAAAAATTAGACTGAAGCCATTTCATTACTCAAGTCCCCCTCCAATACTTTTGTTTTCAGAAGACCCATGAGGTTCGGGAAGAGAACACTCCATCTCTCAACACCCAGCATAGACAAAAGAAGCCAAACAAATAAATTTAAACCCCCAGTTCAACATCCAAAGACAGGACAGCTATTTTTGAAGGTCTTTGATGTCAGCCATGGGAACTATTGGCATGATAAGGGTGCAACAGACGACAATTCCTTTTACCCATTTACAGAATTCTTGGGGTGGGAAAGTAGCCAACCGACTGGAATTCGAAAAATAGATCCCATAGGCTCTTCTGCAAAAGAATTCCCTATTGCAAGAATTACTGGTAAACATAAATGGAAATACTCGTACTTAAGACCTAATCCAACACTCTCTCCCACTGCTGAAGAAGTTGCTTCTGATCAACAATTAAGACATTTTGCCATGGTAAGAGATCGAAACCTCAAGAGGTCACAACTAAGCATGTATCCTCGTCATCGTTTCAAAAGTAAATTTGATAAAATGCCAACGCTTTCATATAGTTATGACGACGTTTTGGCTCCAACACACCCTTCTCCTTCAACCTCTCATGAAAACTACGGTGGTAAGCAAAAGCTCTCGTCTTTCAGAGTCTCCTCCAGGATG
>JAXCGZ010020895.1:12500-17500 GCA_037179515.1 Halocaridina rubra | reverse complement strand
TCTTGTACTCTTATAATTTAACCTTTATTTCCATTTCATTACAATGGGTATTCGTCAGCCAGGGCAAGCCCCAACCCCCCACTGTGATGTCCAACCACAGCAGTTCCTGCCAGTAAACAGCTTAAACTCTCGGTCTTGGACGGGGACCGATCTTTCGACCTCGTGAATGCGAAGCCAGCGCGTTACCACTGTACTAGCCAGCAGGCTATATATAATGAATATTGTACCTCTTATTTTTTTTCTCGCCCCAAGATAGGAAAACTCATGAGAAATCATTATATTTGGTTTGGCTAGGTCACTCTCGACTAAATATTTTTTTTTATTTTCCAAAATTTAATTTTATTAATTGGGATGAAAAAGTAAATCTTCCCAGTTACGTTTCCCAGTTAGATTTCCCAGAAAACTTTTGTACATAAAATCTTATTATTAGTAAACCCTACACTAATATTGCAGAGCTGGAACTTGCTCTCCACCAGTGACCGCTACAGACCTCGCAGTGCCTCGGCCAGCTTTTTATCAAACTCTGCAAATCGAAGTGTGATGTAAGATTTCATACACATATACTATATGGGTATTCCAAGGATTATTTTTAAATCTCAATGTACTAAAATTTTCAGGGGGGGAAGGCATGGTTAGGCAGTAGTTTTTTTTAGAATGGGATAGGATAGGAGGGGGTAAAGGGGGAGGGAATTAAGGATATAAAGGAATTGGAGGGAAAAACCAAGAATTTTAAACTACCTATAGCTTAACTAGGCTAATTGCGACTGAAATCTGTGTTTTAATAGTAAAGTTCTATTTATATGCCTTGGGCAATGTTTATGGAGGCGTTAACTACATTGAATTCATATTTTAATTTTAATTAGAAAATTACTACCCGCAACTTTCCATTATCCTTCCATTAAAATTTTTCTTTCTCTTGTAGTAACAGCAGCCATAGGGCTCCAGCCACTCCATGCTTCGTCAGCCCTCTAATGGCATTTTCAACGCAATTTAATTATGACTCGCCCATACAGGTGAGATTTAAAACTCGGTATTAAAATTAAAAATGGTAAGAGATCAAATGGTAAGAAAAAAAATATCCTTGAAAGATTGAGTTTATGGAAAATAAAATTTTTGTAATGGACTTATTTATTCTGTTCACCAAATGAAAGGTTCTGACAAGCAGTTCCCCGTGTGTCTTCAAGCCAATGTCTCTAAAAAGACGGAGCAGTCCTTGTTCTTTGAAAAGATTGACTCCACGTTGCAAAGCTCTCCTCATTTTGCTCTTGCTATCTCTTGCGGCATCCTTGTACTTCATAAGAAATTCCATAGGTATGTAACAACTGATTTCTATACATAAACGAATTGCAAGATTTCTAATTTGACAGTTTTTGGAATGTATTGGCAGTGCAAACTGGTTATATTTACTCATGATAGTGGGTCTATAATGCTTTGAAATTATTCCAGAGAGTAGAGATCATGCTGTCCCATGCTCGGATTACAGTTGCGATGACGTCATACATGGCCATCCAAGGTTCTTTGGAGGTGTGACTCCACCTCCTTCATACCATACTTTATCAGATGACCTGGATAATCCATCCGTTGAACTTCCTAATGCACCAAGTTTGCTAAATGACCCAAATGATATTGACCCTCAAGTTGGCATTCAAAGCTACTATTTGGAGTCTCCAGTTCCAATAATATCTACAGATGTACAGCCTCCTATAAGCCAGATGAGTGCCACAAATTCTCATAGAGCTCTCAAAATTAGTGGTATTTATGTAGAGGATAAACCAGCTTCGGGATCAATGGAAGTTTTCCTTGATAAATCGAATGAGCAAAGCGATCCAGAGAAAAAAGTGGATGACAGTCCGGACGCTTTAGAAAATGATGAATCTTCTCACGCACAAGCAAGAGAGAGAAGAAATGTGCATAGTGAAGGTCCTAATCTGCAATCTGATAGTTCTTCAGACAGTGGACTGGAAAATTTCGATATCTCGGTTTCTCAAAATCAGAAGTTCGAAGGCGAAATAAATGCCTTTTCGCAAATTAACACTCCCTCTGCAAGTGATGACTTATTTTCTCAAAGGACAGAAGGAATGCTAATGTATCACCAGTATGCAGCGTCTGGTGAAAATTACATAATTAGCAATAGCCCAGGATTTGCCAACTTCCAACCACCATACGCCCAGACCTATTCGAATGGACATACCCCACATATAGCCGACATAGAAAGAGAAGCCCATATGGCGAGACAGCCTCTTCGTGCTGACTACAGACCAGAGGGCTATCCATACGAAGAGATGCATGGATTGGCTTACCACGAACAAATACATACTGGTGTGAGCAGTGGTGGAGCTCCCTTGAGCAGACCACATTTTGCAAGCCCTGAGCAAATGGCATTTTACGGCAGAAGTCAAATGGATCGAATACCTCCAGGAGTTAATCCTAGAAGGTACCGCAATGAGTTCTAAAGCTGTCATAACCTAAATAAACTAAATTTGTATTTTATAATTTTTTTAATGTGCTGACCACTTGAGTGCTTTTTATTGTAATTTTCTTTTTATTAAAATAAACTTATAAAAATTCGCATACTTTGATTCCCTAGTTTTATGCTAATGGTAAAATGGTACTTTGCTGGCTTATATGCGCAAACAAAATGTCCAGTGATTTCATGTGAAGGTGGAACAACTCTGGAATGCCACTAAAGGTTGGAAGATTATTTAAAGATAATTGCATTGAGCATAAGACCTGAGCTTAGCATATGGCGAACTTTTCATTGAGTGTAACTATTTATTGTTCCTGGAAATGAGCTTCAGCTGCCTTTATATACAGTATACTTCGTTTTCTCTGAATTTTTGCCATTTTATATAACTCGTGACGCTAAATCTCAAATTCCTCATGACGTGCGAATTTATATTACAAGTTTAAAAAAAAAATCTTTTGAATGGTGTACAAATATTTTCTATTACTGCAGTCCCTTGTAGTTATTTAAAGTGTAAATCTTGATAATCGTAGTTATAAAGAGCTTGCCCTCTCTGATAAGTGCATAGGTTATCAGTGTTGTGACGCCTGTGATAAGTTGTAATTTGAACCGAATACACTTTAGTTTACATGGAATATGCTACGACAATTTAAACTGAATAACGTTTGAGATGACACTTAAAGCACTTTAAAAGTATACATGAACTACGGACTACTGACGATACAGCTTTTTTTATTTTCATCTTTCGACAAAATAATGACTTTTAAAGCTTAGTATAAGTGCTGTTCCGAAGTTTGTTCTATCTGCTTCTCTCAAAAAGTTATTGTAAATCAATTTGCATAAATTTGTGGTTTGGTAAGTGTAAATAACACCCGTCCCATATATATCTTCTTACAAATAGTCATATGACAGGAAATATGTAATTTTGATAAAAGACGTTTCAGTATCTAGGCTAGGTTAACTTGAAAAGACTATAAGCTTGGAGTGAACTTGTTGACGCAGGCACATGATTCATAATGTATTTTATCACTTGGAATACTAAGAATAAAGTAATATAAAGTGTGAATAACCTCTTTAATTTCCTTGTTCCTGATTTTTAAAAGTGAAAATTCTACTAACCAGCTATGCCAATATTCTTGGAAGCAGATAATGTAATCTCGCGAAGTTACGCGTTAGATAGGCAGGTGAAGAGTATACCAGCTGTAAGGTGGAACAGAATCTTCAGTCTAATAGGCTTACAAGTCTCTAAAGGTCTGACAGGTTTGAATAATTATTTGCTGCTACTTTGCTATTGAGACGTCTGAACTTGAGCTAGTCCTATCTATATACGTACTGCTCTGACCTACTGAGATGGCAGGAGTTGGGAGCAGGCTGTTCATAATGTTAATAATGTGGCATCTCCAAAGGAGGGAGGCTTACTCTTAGGAACTTTTCTCTAAATCTATTCCCTTTAATCACTAGATGAATGTGTTGGCGGCCACGGTACTCGAGTGGTTAGAATACTTGACTCCGGATTTGACAGACCCGTGATCCAACCTCAATTCCCCAGCCACACTGTGTTCACCATCGTAAGAAGGATTAAGAGTGAAACGTAAAACGTATAAACAAGCGCTAGATGAATATATCAAATTTGGGGTATTTTTGTGTTATTCATTTTATCTGTGTATGTGAGGTCGCTGCTTAACACTTATCAATCCATTTTTTGGCTTTGGTTCAAAGTTATACGGCCGGTTTCGCATTTTGGGAACAGTCCGCTCCATTATCTGGAGTTGGGACCAGTAACGATTTCGAGCTGGGTTGCCCCCGTAGTGGCTGGAATGAGATCCATTATCTTGGTCTTCAGCTTTTCTCACTTTCTCGTGGAGTCTCTAAGCATAACAAAACTCCGCTAATTTCTGGTGAGACTTATCCTCTTATAACATCATCATCTGCAAATGCTGAAAAGATATTTTAGAATGAATAAAAGTGAATGCTTTTCATTTATGATGAGAATTTGACTCTATACAGAACAAAATTTTAGATGGCCATCTATGTATCCTTCTCTCGGCCTTTAAATATTTGTCTCTGTCGGTATCTGTTATCAAATTGAGCTCCTATCTATTTGATACATTAAGGAATTACTAAACTTGATTTGCCCGTCGAAAGAGAGAGAGAGAGAGAGAGAGAGAGAGAGAGAGAGAGAGAATTTTTTATAAATTCACGAACTTTCACCTTTTCTACATCATACTGTCGTTAGTGAATCGGTCTTAATTGATCTCGCCTATTGAGGCATAGTCTTTATCAGCCTAGTTGATTTGAAAACAATAGTCTATATCAATTATATCATTTTAACTCGTCATTTCTTTACAGGAAACATTGCTCACTGTTAGCTTATAAATTGCAGAACCTGATAGTTACATATTCAATGCCGTACTGTAGTGTTGTACCATGCTGATAAACTTATAAACTAAAGTCAGTCATTATTATTATTATTATTGATGGATTCGGTTTTACGTCACGAACTCCCTTTTCCACTAAGGGCTAGGACGGTTGCCTT
>JAXCGZ010020895.1:0-5000 GCA_037179515.1 Halocaridina rubra | reverse complement strand
GGTAAGAGATCAAATGGTAAGAAAAAAATATCCTTGAAAGATTGAGTTTATGAAAAATAAAATTTTTATAATGGACTTATTTATTCTGTTCACCAAATGAAAGGTTCTGACAAGCAGTTCCCCGTGTGTCTTCAAGCCAATGTCTCTAAAAAGATGGAGCAGTCCTTGTTCTTTGAAAAGATTGACTCCACATTGCAAAGCTCTCCTCATTTTGCTCTTGCTATCTCTTGCGGCATCCTTGTACTTCATAAGAAATTCCAGAGGTATGTAACAACTGATTTCTATACATAAACGAATTGCAAGATTTCTAACTTGACAGTTTTTGGAATGTATTGGCAGTGCAAACTGGTTATATTTACTCATGATAGTGGGTCTATAATGCTTTGAAATTATTCCAGAGAGTAGAGATCATTCTGTCCCATGCTCGGATTACAGTTGCGATGACGTCATACATGGCCATCCAAGGTTCTTTGGAAGTGTGACTCCACCTCCTTCATACCATACTTTATCAGATGACCTGGATAATCCATCCGTTGAACTTCCTAATGCACCAAGTTTGCTAAATGACCCAAATGACATTGACCCTCAAGATGGCATTCAAAGCTACTATTTGGAGTCTCCAGTTCCAATAATATCTACAGATGTACAGCCTCCTATAAGCCAGATGAGTGCCACAAATTCTCATAGAGCTCTCAAAATTAGTGGTATTTATGTAGAGGAGAAACCAGCTTCGGGATCAAAGGAAGTTTTCCTTGATAAATCGAATGAACAAAGCGATCCAGAGAAAAAAGTGGATATTGACAGTCCGGACGCTTTAGAAAATGATGAATCTTCTCACGCACAAGCAAGAGAGAGAAGAAATGTGCATAGTGAAGGTCCTAATCTGCAATCTGATAGCTCTTCAGACAGTGGACTGGAAAATTTCGATATCTCTGTTTCTCAAAATCAGAAGTTCGAAGGCGAAATAAATGCCTTTTCGCAAATTAACACTCCCTCTGCAAGTGATGACTTATTTTCTCAAAGGACAGAAGGAATGCTAATGTATCACCAGTATGCAGCGTCTGGTGAAAATTACATAATTAGCAATAGCCCAGGATTTGCCAACTTCCAACCACCATACGCCCAGACCTATTCGAATGGACATACCCCACATATAGCCGACATAGAAAGAGAAGCCCATATGGCGAGACAGCCTCTTCGTGCTGACTACAGACCAGAGGGCTATCCATACGAAGAGATGCATGGATTGGCTTACCACGAACAAATGCATACTGGTGTGAGCAGTGGTGGAGCTCCCTTGAGCAGACCACATTTTGCAAGCCCTGAGCAAATGGCATTTTACGGCAGAAGTCAAAAGAATCGAATACCTCCAGGAGTTAATCCTAGAAGGTACCGCAATGAGTTCTAAAGCTGTCATAACCTAAATAAACTAAATTTGTATTTTATAATTTTTTTAATGTGCTGACCACTTGAGTGCTTTTTATTGTAATTTTCTTTTTATTAAAATAAACTTGCATAAAAATTCGCATACTTTGATTCCCTAGTTTTATGCTAATGGTAAAATGGTACTTTGCTGGCTTATATGCGCAAACAAAATGTCCAGTGATTTCATGTGAAGGTGGAACAACTCTGGAATGCCACTAAAGGTTGGAAGATTATTTAAAGATAATTGCATTGAGCATAAGACCTGGGCTTAGCATATGGCGAACTTTTCATTGAGTGTAACTATTTATTGTTCCTGGAAATGAGCTTCAGCTGCCTTTATATACAGTATACTTCGTTTTCTCTGAATTTTTGCCATTTTATATAACTCGTGACGCTAAATCTCAAATTCCTCATGACGTGCGAATTTATATTAAGTTTTAAAAAAAAATCTTTTGAATGGTGTGCAAATATTTTCTATTACTGCAGTCCCTTGTAGTTATTTAAAGTGTAAATCTTGATAATCGTAGTTATAAAGAGCTTGCCCCCTCTGATAAGTGCATAGGTTATCAGTGTTGTGACGCCTGTGATAAGTTGTAATTTGAACCGAATACACTTTAGTTTACATGGAATATGAAACTACAATTTAAACTGAATAACGTTTGAGATGACACTTAAAGCACTTTTTAAAAGTATACATGAACTACGGACTACTGACGATACAGCTTTTTTTTTTCATCTTTCGACAAAATAATGACTTTTAAAGCTTAGTATAAGTGCTGTTCCGAAGTTTGTTCTATCTGCTTCTCTCAAAAAGTTATTGTAAATCAATTTGCATAAATTTGTGGTTTGGTAAGTGTAAATAACACCCGTCCCATATGTATCTTCTTACAAATAGTCATATGACAGGAAATATGTAATTTCGATAAAAGACGTTTCAGTATCTAGGCTAGGTTAACTTGAAAAGACTATAAGCTTGGAGTGAACTTGTTGACGCAGGCACATGATTCATAATGTATTTTATCACTTGGAATACTAAGAATAAAGTAATATAAAGTGTGAATAACCTCTTTCATTTCCTTGTAACTGATTTTTAAAAGTGAAAATTCTAGTAACCAGCTATGCCAATATTCTTGGAAGCAGATAATGTAATCTCGCGAAGTTACGCGTTAGATAGGCAGGTGAAGAGTATACCAGCTGTAAGGTGGAACAGAATCTTCAGTCTAATAGGCTTACAAGTCTCTAAAGGTCTGACAGGTTTGAATAATTATTTGCTGCTACTTTGCTATTGAGACGTCTGAACTTGAGCTAGTCCTATCTATATACGTACTGCTCTGACCTACTGAGATGGCAGGAGTTGGGAGCAGGCTGTTCATAATGTTAATAATGTGGCATCTCCAAAGGAGGGAGGCTTACTCTTAGGAACTTTTCTCTAAATCTATTCCCTTTAATCACTAGATGAATGTGTTGGCGGCCACGGTACTCGAGTGGTTAGAATACTTGACTCCGGATTTGACAGACCCGTGATCCAACCTCAATTCCCCAGCCACACTGTGTTCACCATCGTAAGAAGGATTAAGAGTGAAACGTAAAACGTATAAACAAGCGCTAGATGAATATATCAAATTTGGGGTATTTTTGTGTTATTCATTTTCTGTGTATGTGAGGTCACTGCTTAACACTTATCAATCCATTTTTTGGCTTTGGTTCAAAGTTATACGGCCGGTTTCGCATTTTGGGAACAGTCCGCTCCATTATCTGGAGTTGGGACCAGTAACGATTTCGAGCTGGGTTGCCCCCGTAGTGGCTGGAATGAGATCCATTATCTTGGTCTTCAGCTTTTCTCACTTTCTCGTTGAGTCTCTAAGCATAAAACTCCGCTAATTTCTGGTGAGACTTATCCTCTTATAACATCATCATCTGCAAATGCTGAAAAGATATTTTAGAATGAATAAAAGTGAATGCTTTTCATTTATGATGAGAATTTGACTCTATACAGAACAAAATTTTAGATGGCCATCTATGTATCCTTCTCTCGGCCTTTAAATATTTGTCTCTGTCGGTATCTGTTATCAAATTGAGCTCCTATCTATTTGATACATTAAGGTATTACTAAACTTTATTTGCCCGTCGAAAGAGAGAGAGAGAGAGAGAGAGAGAGAGAGAGAGAGAGAGAGAGAGAGAGAGAGAGAGAGAGAGAGACAAATTTTTTTATAAATTCACGAACTTTCACCTTTTCTACATCATACTGTCGTTAGTGAATCGGTCTTAATTGATCTCGCCTATTGAGGCATAGTCTTTATCAGCCTAGTTGATTTGAAAACAATAGTCTATATCAATTATATCATTTTAACTCGCCATTTCTTTACAGGAAACATTGCTCACTGTTAGCTTATAAATTGCAAAACCTGATAGTTACATATTCAATGCCGTACTGTAGTGTTGTACCACGCTGATAAACTTATAAACTAAAGTCAGTCATTATTATTATTATTATTGATGGATTCGGTTTTACGTCACGAACTCCCTTTTCCACTAAGGGCTAGGACGGTTGCCTTCTTACCAAGGACTTGTTTTGGCAGATGTAATCGTTACCTGAGTGTATGCCCTTACTAACCTCAGTCCGTGACGGGGCGCGAACCCTCGACCTGCCGCCTCAGAGTCGCAGACGCTACCATTTTGCCACGGAGATTATTATTATTAGTACTAGTAATAGTAGTAGTAGTAGTAGTAGCAATGGTTGTTATTGCTGTTGTTATTGTTGTTGATGATGATGATGTGTTATAAAAAGCGGTTTGCTATTGTTTGTCCAAATATGGCAGGCGTTGCATAATCATACGTTGAACCCTGCACAAGAAATGGATGGATGGACAGACAAACAGAGACACAGACAGACACGGACTGACAGTCCATATAACTCAGAATGTCCAGTGAGGATTCCATTAGATGCATAGAGACAATGCTGGAAATTATGATGAATTTCGGAACTTGCCATATTTGGGAAACTGGAAAGCCACAGGAATCTGTGCTGGGGAAAAATAGACTTATAGGGTCATGTTTATTTGAAGAACATGTTCATGGTCCATAGCTACCTAAAAATGCTGCAAAACTACTGTAATCCTAAGCTCGACCAATTAGAACTGAAAAAGAATACAGTGCTTCAATAAGATGGTTCACCTTGTCACTTTGCTCTGCGACTTAGCCAATTTCTAAATGGAAGATGTGGGCCAATATTTTGGCCTCCACGATCACCAGATTTGACTCCATTGAGTATTTTCTTATGGGGACATCTGAAAAGTAATGTTAATTCAACTAAATCTCGATCTTTAGAGGACTTGCAAGTGAGGATAATTGATGTGATTGAAAGTATTACTGAAAATCAGTTCGGAAATGTTTTCTTGAGAACTATAGAATCGTATGACCTTTTGTATTAATAATGATGGTGGACATTTTGAGAATCATAATTCCACTAAAGAATGAACATTATTCATAAATATCCGTTTTACAAATTATTTCTTTCAAGCATACTTACAAAGCTACAAATATATTAAACTGCACAGGTTCTTTATGGTACCCTG
>JAXCGZ010020894.1:125000-131480 GCA_037179515.1 Halocaridina rubra | reverse complement strand
ACTCCCAATATATGTTTCCTTTTGTTCTCTTTTACCTCATATATTCTACTCTTATGGAAGGTACACAGTTTATGGCCCCCAGTACCAGGCATAAAGGAGTGTTAAGAATTATTGGGGATCTTGCTGACTCACTATTGGCGTAAGGGTAGATGCGCTTGTTGGTAGTATTGATTCTGCCCTTAACCTTGCACTTCCTGATAGACTCTGCTTCTTTCACGCTTCAATTTTCTAACAATCGTGGTCTGAACTGTAATCTTTCATCTGTGAAACAACACTTGGCTACATCTGTTCCGAACCTCCTCATTTTTCCCCGAAACCCAGAGGTCTAGCCATACTTCCTTTGACCCCTTTCATATCTTTTGCTATAACCTGCACTCTCATTCCCGTGCCAAAAGTGTGGCCTTTGTCTACTACAACACTAACACTCCTATTGCAAGGCTCATGGACCTTGAATCGCCTGACTTTGATCTTCTCTGAGTGAAAATCTATCTTTCCACTACCACTATATTCCATTGCTTCTGCTCCTGCTCTCTAAACTCCATTGACTTTGAATATCTGTTCTCTTGCCATGTGTCCATGCTATCTTCTCACTCACATACACTGAAGTTCTCTACCTTGGGGACTTCTATGTACACCGCAGTGAGAAACTTAATTCATCTCACACTGATGTGGGAGGAAGTGGGGCACTTGCTTTCTTTATTATTCATGATCAGGTGCAGATTATCAAACATCCTAATTGTGTTCCCGATCGCCACGAACATGCAGCCAACACTCTTGACCCATTTTTGTACTTCTAATACTTCAAATTACTCATATTCTCTGCTCTCCTTTCTGGATAAAATCTGACCACTCTGTGATCTCAATCTCTTCCATTTATGCTCCCTTTGAAATAATTCCTCCCACTCAGCACAGACTTTAGCACTTTGAGAGTGCCCAATGTGATGATTTGCGTAACTTCCTCATTGCCTTCAGGTTGGACGACGACTGCTTTCGGTCCCACAATCCTGTTGAGGTAGCACTAATAGTTGCAGAGGTCATAACCTCAGGAATGGAGGCATTCATCCCCTCCTCTATGTAAACTTTTTCTCTCGTAATCCTTGGTTTGACTGTGCATTCTCTATGGTGATTCAGGCAAGGGATCCTACACACCAGTTGTACCAAGCCTCTCCATTTGATTTAACTCGCTCTGCTTTTATTACTACCATGAATCACTTTACTGCTCAAATTCGAAGGTCTAAGCTTCCTTTATAAGAAGGGAAGTTGATGACCTTAACTCCTCTCCCACTGATAAATGTTTTTGGTCCTTAACCAAAAACCTCTCCAAAAAGCTTTGTTAGTCAAGCTGTCCCCTTCTCATGCGTTCTGATGGTTCGTTCTATAGCTTGCTCTCCAACTGACAGAGCTTCTCTCTTTGGCTCTCATTTTTCTGCTAACTCTTCTGTAAGCGATTCCAGCACAATTCTCCATCATTCTTTTCCCCTCTCTAACACTATGCTCTCCCTTATCCTATCTTCACGCAAAGTTCATAAGGTTCTTTGTTCTCTAAAGATGAACAAGGCATCTGAACCTGATGGTATCCCTGCAAGGTTCATTAAGGAGTTTTCGCATGAACTAGCTAGCGTGGTTTGCCGTCTTTTTCACCTCATTTTGTCAACCAGTATTAAACCTTCTTCTTGGAAGCATGCTCTGTAATTAAGAAAGGTAACCGCTCTATTTCTTCAAACTACCGACCTCTTGCCCTAACCTCTGCAATCACAAAAGATTTCGTAACTTTGCTCAATTCTCACTTCTAGAAGCACCTTCAATCTAACTCAATATCTCTAATCACTATTATAGCATCCGCAATGCAAGATTTTACTGGTGACCTATACTATCTTACTCATGTATGGTCATCTTTTCTATGAGAAATCGTTTGTCGTCGCCCTTTATATCTCTAAAACTTTTGACAGAGTCTGGCAAAAGGCTCTGTTGGCAAAGTCCCTGCTTATAGCTTTACCCCTTCTCACTGTTCCCTGATTCCCAGTTTTCTTTCTGATCGCTTTATATCTGTGGTTGCTGATACCGTAACATTAGTCCATTCCCTGTTACCAGTGGTGTTCCACAGGGCTCTGTTTTTTCACCTACTCTGTTCCTTCTCTTCATCAACGATCTTCTTCTGTCCAACTCATCCTCTCTCCTCCACGGTTTTTCCGACGATTTTACCCTACATTTTTCCACTGCATTTTTTTCACAACCGCCATCTGCTTCTCGTAATCAATCACCTATCACTCTTTCTTCTACTCTCAACTCCGAACTGCAGAGGGTATCTGAGTGGGGCACCAAAAAGTTAGTTAAATTTAATGCCTCTAAAACAGTTTCTAGCTATGTCTTTTTCTTCTTTTCCTCCTGATATTCCTATTGTCTTCAAAAGTAACAAAATTAACCCCCTTATTTCTATCAACATATTTGGAATCTAGATAGCCTCTAACTTGCCTTGGATGAAGCGCATAATCTAAATTCCTAAATCTGCATCCAAAAACTTTGGGGTTCTGATTTATTTTCATCATTACTTTTCCTCTTTTCAATTACTTAAATTCTATAAAATTCTTATCCGTCCCTGCTTAGAATACTGCTAGCACATCTGGAGTGCTTCTTCATATATATCTCCTTAATAGTGTTTAATCAAAGGCAGTCAGACTCGTCAGTGACCCTTCTCTTAATTTAAATATGGATTATCTTACTCTTCACCATAAGGTATCATCCCTTTCTCTTTTCTATCGCTACTACTCTGATAAGTTGGCAAGTTGCATCCTTCCCCCACTGCTGAGGCTCCGTAGCGCTTGCCTATAGGCCTCATCTCACAGGTAATGTGAGGAAATTTGTAGCTCGTGGATTGGTTGGTGCAGCGACTGCTTCTTCTCATTTACCTCCAGACTCTGGAACTCTCTTCCTCCCTCTGTCTTTCCCAATTCTAATAATCTATCTTTCTTCAAAAAACGGATCTATCGTCACCTCAGGGCCTAATACTGCCATACTTGTAGGTCCTCAGTACTTCGACTATTCCTTTAGCATGTCCTTTTTATATTGCCTATATGTATGCATGAATGTATGTATGTATATATGTATGCATGTATGTATGTATGTATGTATGTATGTATGTATGTATGTATGTATGTATGTATGTATGTATGTATGTATGTATGTATGTATGTATGTATGTATGTATGTATGTATGTGTGTATGCATGTATGTATATATGTATGTATGTATGTATGTATGTATGTATGTATGTATGTATGTATGTATGTATGTATGTATGTATGTATGCATGTATGTATGTATGCATGTATGTATGTATGTATGCATGTATGTATGTATGTATGTATGTATGTATGTATGTATGTATGTATGTATGTATGTATGTATGTATGTATGTATGTATGTATGTATGTATGTATTTTAATATATTTACATAATTACCTCAATCCTTTTGATGAGAGTGGTTGCTAAGCAAAAGAGCACACATTCACATGAAGCCAATTCACCCTAATCACTCTTCATAGCGCCAGTGGAGTAATAGTTCACCACAGATCCCCCAACCACACTGGTTGGGTCGCCTCAGGGTGAGAGGGCAAGAAATTCTGCAGTGACAAATAACAGCCAAACAAAAAGCAAACATATTTTTTTCCATTTATACAATGGCTATTCTTTTACAAATCTAAGAATACACTTATAAGTAGACACGTAACTGAGCAAATGAGTAAGAGGGCAATACTTACACTTAAATTGAACAGAAATATAAACTTTCCTAGTAAATTCAACTTACTTTACCTTAACATATGTAAATACAATTACCAATAAACAATGAATAACCAGTTTACTGAGTAAATCATAGGTATCATAGTAATAATAAAACTTTCAATAATAATAATAATAATAATAATAATAATAATAATAATAATAATAATAATAATAATAATAATAATAATAATAATAATAATAATAATAATAATATAATAAATCAATTCAGCTGAAAAGACCCATACACTTACAAGTGAAAAATAGGATAAGCTTTGGGGAGATCACACAGCAGGTGTCAAAATTTCCCATGCTGCTTTTAGAATCAAAATCTTATATTCATTGAGTTTTCCGAGAGCGTTTACATTAGCTGACCAAGTTTCATTGCTATTGGGTTATATATATAGTATTCTTTTATTATTATTTTGTGCGAAATATTCTTTATTTGATTATATATTTAGCTAAGGGTATTTTGTAAGTATTCAACAATGATTTACGTTGGAAAATTCTCCTATCATTCCGAAAAAGGTTGAAAATGCCACTCTGAAAAAATGCAACAATAAGAAAAAAAACGAAATTCCAACTGTCATTTTAATGAACAATAAAAAAATTCCAGAAATTCCGCCTGTCATTGTCATCAAAATCCGCAATGTACTTTTACACATATGAATGCAAGCAAAGGGTGTGCAGAATTTGAGATTTGTATTTCAAAAATGCGGGAGTTATAGGCCGTAAAAGAAAAAGAAAAAAAAATGAGAAAACAACATATTTACTTTATTTCATTGAATATCAAGTAACTTTGGCCAAACCTCTCATTACCCATTTTCTATAGCGATTAGACTATAGAAAAGGTTTGCATACACTCCTATTTCATGCTAAACTATTTTTTTATTATTTGTGAAACGATTTCAAAATTAAGTGATTCTAGTCACTTTGTGTTCTCCCATTATCACAGAACCATGCTGCACGAAATCTTATTGAAGAATAAAATGGCGGGCTTACTCATCATTTCACTCTCATCCTGAGAACCGCGATCAGTAATAACATGGAGAGGAACTCCAAATCGTGTTATCCATGCATTTATGAAAGCTTGCCCTACAGTCTGTGCAGTGATATCTGCTAATGGTTGTACTACTACCCAATGAGTTGCTCGATCAGTGCACGTCAATGAATATTTATATGGACTAATATATGGGTCTGAAGGATGTAGATGTACTGTTTGAAAACGTGAGGAGTGTAAGTCAAAAAGTTACTTATAGCACTCTTAGTATGACAGTGAATCTTGGACTGTTGACAAGACAAGCACTCTCTACACCATTTTCTGATGGATCGGTCCATGTCAGGCCAAAAATACCTAGATTTTACCAGTTTCAAGTATGACTTTATACCGGGGTGAGATAAGCGATATGTAGGCTGTTAAAAATTGGCATTCGTAGGGATTCTGGTATAAAAGGTCTAGGGAATGGTGTAGATGTGTCACACATTTCTTTCTTTTCTTCATTTATTAATTGGAAAGGTCTTAGCCTATCAGAGTATGCCTGGGTCTTTTCATCTAGAAACTGAACTTCTGCAATTTCAGGTAAATCACAAACATCTAGCATAACTGAGTTAGCAGGTCGCGAAAGGCAGTCAGCCACAATGTTATGTGAACCTCTTATATAACTTACATCGGTAAGATATTCTGTTAAGATAGATATATACCTTTGTTTGTCTATCAGACTTAGCTGGATTAATACTTTGAAAAGCACTGCAAAGTGGCTTATGGTCTGTTAACAATAATTCATTTTGGCCTTCAATTTGAGTACGGAAATATAATACTGTTAAATAAGCATCGAGAAGTTCCCTATCAAATGTAGAATATTTTCTTTGTTATTGTGAAAGTTTCTTTGAGAAAAATCCCACAGGTATAGGTTGCTCATTAACTATTTGATGGAGTGCTGCTCCTACAGCATATTGACTACTATCAGTTACTAACTGAAAATGGGCATAACCTGTTTGTATGTGTGCAAGAGTTTTGAGATTTGACGGAACTTCCTTAATTTCATCAAAAGATTGCTTTTCCGTTTCAGTTAATTCTAATGGTTTCTGATTTGGCTTCAATCTTATACATTCTGTTAAAGTAAGACAATTAAGGCAAATTTAGTAACATTAAAAACCTATCATGCCCAAAAATCGGAGCAAACTCTCTGAATCAGTTGGGTAAGGAAATTCTAACTATTCATAAATCTTATTTGATGTTAGACGAAGACCATCTGCACTGACACTGAATCCTAAAAGTCAAGTTCTTTAACGCAAAATATACATTTATTCAAAGAAACTTTAACATCTTATTTATTATGGATATCAAATATTATTTTAATATCCTTTGAATGGGCTTCTCCATTATCTTAAAATATCAATATTTATCCAAGTATATAAACACACACGCTACATTCGAGAATATCTTGTCCATTACTCTGAAAAATTGCGGCTGTCTTACGGAGGCCAAAGGGCATATAATGAAACTCAAATAACCTAAAAGGGGGTAGTTATAGCTGTTTCCGGGACATCGTCCGGGTGTACACTAATCTGATGATAGGCCGGAGTTAAGTCAGTCTTTGAGAAACAAATTATATTTGCAAGTTTAAATGAAAAAGAATTAATAATGGGAATAGGGTATCGGTCTATTATCGCATTGGAGATTAGTGCTCTATAATCACCACA